>CAIGQQ010031610.1:270336-285416 GCA_903798035.1 Danio albolineatus
ATAGACTATTTATAATTTAATTTATAATGTTAATACAAAGAAATTGAAAAATGTAGAATTTACAAGTGATTTCCTAATTATTTTCATAGCCATAATAATAATAATAATGACAACAACAACAACAATAATAATAATAATATTAATAATAATAATTCATTTTATTTGTAAATGGCGCCTTTCTGGACACCTTTCCAAGGTCGCCTTACAGCTTATCTCAGTAGCTGTAGTATATATTAGTATATAACATTTTTATTAAAGAAAAAAAAGTGTAATGTTTTTAAGGGCCACATCAATGCATATTGGTTGTAAAAAAACAAGATATTTCGAGATTAATTAACACATAATAAAAAAAAAAATCTAAATCAAAAGAAAACAGTGAAGCTGGAACAAAACACACCCCACAGCCTATAATCCTGTTTACAATAACCTCCCAGTATATCTCCTAAATGACTCCACTTATTTTGTAAGTGTGTGCATTGATTGCATGTGTTTTGATGTGTTCAGTCTGTCTCAGTCGGTGCTGTCCAGATGTAATGTCAGTAATCAGAGCTCAGCATGTGAGGACAGTAATGATACGGACGCCGTCCTGCAGTGCAGCACATCATCATCATCTCTCCATATTCAGAGCACGTCTCTAATGTGTCCAGGCAAGTGCACTGTCATTAGACTGACCACTACACTGTTGTGTTGCATCCATAGACTGTGGTTGCATCCCATTAACAATAAACGCTGCTGGTCATGGAGTCAGGTCACCCCTAACCGTCCCTATAATTTCCCTCTGCACAGTTTGTGATGTGGACAATTAATGCATGCTGCTTGAATTCTTTATAGCTCATTAATGAGGAGTCATTCATCACGGCTACAGGAGAGGAAAAACAAACATGTGGAAAATAAGATGTAAATACTGGAATGCTTCTGGTTGCATTGGAGCAACTGCAGGGCTTATAAACATTAAGAGTTACTGAGTTTCTCTCAAATGTTAGAGAATTGTGTTCAGGTTTAAAAGAGTTTTAAAAAATAAACATTTTTGACAGAATTGCAGTGCTAGGCTTGTGCATTATATTATCCAGCAGATGGCAGTGTTTGTCTGATTTAAATGAGGACGCGTGCTAATTGCTAAAATGCTAATAGCGTGTGAGAGAACATTTTCTGATGTATTGTACAGCATTCAAATGAATATTTTTTGTCAAAGCTATTTCTTATTACCAAGTCAGTAAATGTCATGGTGATTTCTGTACCCAAAAATGACACTCTGATAGCACTGAATGTGTTAAGTGGCCTTAAGAATAACTTTAAGTACACTGTTTCTATATTTATTTATAATAAGCTCTGTGCTATGGTTAATATAATAAGTTAATAAGATATGATGAGGGGGGAAAAGACAGGGTTTAGCCTTTCATCAGTCTTAATAGTCCTTTCTATTATACTATAATAGCCTACCTTTGATAGTCCATTACGAAAATTAACCATCGTACATTATTGTAGAAAAAAGTAGTAAACATGTTTTTTGCGCATGGACTTCCTTTATATAATCACAGTTTTACTACAATCACCATGGTAGCAAAATTGTGATTACAGCAGAAATGCCCAAACTAGGCCCATGGTAATCTTTGGCCCGCCATCCCATCAGTGAAGAGAGGGAAAATTTTGGCGAGGGTTGGGGTAAAGCCTTTAATACACATTGTCATTTCTAATTTAACTTAACCTTTGTTTTTCAATTTAACAATTGTTTGTTTTATTTTAAGCCAAATCTTTGATTAAATGTTTCAATTTAATGTTGTATTTTTGTTTTTTAATGAACATCCTGTTGCTCACAACTTCACCACACAAATCAAGGCAAAGGCAGATGCAGCTTGACTAGTGTATTCGGCATTAAACACCATTGTGTTATGAATGGAATTCTTATGTTTTCATTATTCTTTCATTAGTTTTCTTTTCGTCTTAGTCCCTTTAATCTGGGATTGTCACAGCGTAATGAACCGCCAACTTATCCAGCAACTTATTTTACGCAGCGAATGCCCTTCCAGCTGTTACCCATCACTGGGAATCATCCATAGGAAACACACGCGAACACAGGGAGAACATGCAAACTCCACACAGAAATACCAACTGACCCAGCCGAGGCTTGAATCAGCGACCTACTTGCTGTGAGGCGATCGTGCTACTTAATACCGTATCCCCCATGTTTTCATTATAAAATGTAAAAAATATATCTAAATGCATTACTTAAAGATAAAGGTCATGTTTTCTATTAATTTTGAAACAAGTGAGGACATTATCCATGGCAACTTTGTTATACAGCCTGATATATTTACCTTCAGCCCATGGCTCTCAATCAAGTTTGATATTTGGCCCTTCGAAACAAATGTTTGGACACCCCTGGTTCATACAAATGGAGGTCAATTCAAGTAACTTATGATGGATGGTTTGCATGTATTGTATGCATGAATGCAGCTCATCCAGCTCTTTTAAACGTTCTGTCCAAAACATTTTTGGTGTGAGGAACCGAAATAATTCCATGAGTGAACTGTTCGAATGAATCAAATGTGATTTCAAACCATTTAAAACCTTTTTGATTAGCTTTATGGCTCAAAAGAGTGATTCGTTTGGTAATGAACAGTCTGAAGAGCTGATGGAAAACTATAAAAGCTTCTTTCTGGCATAGGATAAACAAATAATGAAGACAAATTACACATTTCAGAGAAAATATGTTAGAACTGTGAGATTTAATTTTAAGTTTAACATAAATGTTGTTTATTGACATTGATTTTAAAGATCTAGTTCGCTCAAAAATTAGCATCTGCCATGATTTACTCACCCTTGATTTGATACAAACCAATTTGATTTTTAGACATTTGACAAAATTAGGCATTTTACATGATAACTGTTGACATAGTATTTGTTTTTCCCATGTAAGTCAAAACTCAAACTCATTGGAACAAGTCAATGGTGAGTAAACTATGACAGAAATAGCATTTTTAAGTGAGCTGTCCCTTTGACACCCACATAACTTTCCATTACACAAAATGTCCTAATAGTGTAAAAAAAAATTCTTAAAATGATTCAAATGAGGCACACTTTATTTTAAGGAACAATTTGCTGCTTATTAATAGTTATTAATGTAGAAGTTGGGTTAAAGTATTAAGGGAAGTAGAATAAGATCATGCAGAATATGTGCTTTAAGTACAGATAAACACAACATCTTAATAATAGACAGTAAGAAACTAGTTAATACTGGGAATTTATGCTTAAATTAAGGTGTTAACCTCAAATAGATCTTCTGTAATCCCAGAAATATTAATAAAATAGTAATAATAATAAGCATATAGAACTTTTACTTTTAGCAGTGTATCTCAAAACTGTAAATGTTCTTCCCTTAGATTTGTGAGTTTATATTTTGAAATTGCAAGTGTACAAGTTTCCTAACAATTATGAATCTATTTTTGGCTATTTTGGATTTTACACTATAAATTAAGGTTCCAGGAAGAATATTTTTCACAGTGATGCCATAAATATTTTGATAGATTTTAATAATCTACAATGTTATAGAATGCTATCATGAGCCTTTTGTGGAATGACAAGTTTCCATAGATTTTCTCCTATAGATTTCATTAATCAACGCTAATAAAAAACTTAAATGATTTTTGTGTAATTTGCAATTCTACAGTAATTCAACACTTTAAAGTAAGGTTGTATCAATATTATTAATACTTGACAAAGGTCTTGTCGTCTATACAAGTTTTAGAAAGAACAAATAATAACTTGACTTCTAATTGATCATTTGGTATCAGCAGTGGCTTATATGAAAGGCAAAGGCCTCTAGATTACGCTTATTTTACCAAAATAAAATATGATCATGCCTTGATGTTTAATTATTTGCCAATTATTAAAAGTCTTGTCACTGAACCGAAATAATGTTCAGTATAGAATATAAAGTCATGCTGCAGTGGAAAAAGAATGAATATTGTGTGTGACTCCCATCACCTAGAAGGACTGCATCCATAAATCTCTGCAATGACTCAAATAACTGATTAATAAAGTCATCTGTAATGGCAAAGAAAGTGTTCTTGCAGGACTCCCAGAGTTCATCAAGATTCTTTGGATTCATCTTCAATGCCTCTTCCTTCATCTTACCCCAAACATACTCAATAATGTTCATGTCTGGTGACTGGGCTGGCCAATCCTGGAGCTCCTTGACCTTCTTTGCTTTCAGGAACTTTGATGTGGAGGCTGAAGTATGAGAAGGAGTGCTATCCTGCTGGAAAATTTGCCCTCTCCTGTGGTTTGTAATGTGATGGGAATCACAAATGTCTTGATACCCCAGGCTGTTGATGTTGCCATCCACTCTGCAGATCTCTTGCATGCTCCATGCAGGTTCCAATAGGTCTTCTGCAGTATTTGTGATGATTGGGAAGCAGTTCAACAGATGATTCATCTGAAAAATCGACCTTCTGCCACTTTTCCTATCTAAAAGTCAAGTTATTATTTTATTATTACAAGTTGCTCCTACATTTGGGATCGAACACAAGACTTTTGTCAGCTAGTGTATGTACTAACATGAACAAACAACGAACGATACTTTTATTACCGTATTTATTCACCTTTGTTAACATTAGTTTATTAAAATACAATGTTACTTCTTGTTCACTCACAGTGCAATAATGTTAACAAGCATGAATTTGGATCTCAATAATACATTAGTAAATACTGAACTATGATTAATAAACGCTGCACAGGTTTTGTTTATGTTAGTAAATACATTATCGAAGATTAATTTATGAAAGTGTGCAAAGTGTGACGGAAAAAAATATCGCTTGAAATTCAGAGTTCATATGTTTACAAACTGACCATTTTTCAAATCAGAATCACAACATTATTTCTCCCATTTGGTAGTTTATAAGCAATCCTGCCTCAATTCTGTGCAGTATTTGTTGTAGATCACTTGCTGGGAAATCTTTAGCATTAAAATCTGTTCTTGTCACTCTGAAAAATCCCTGATAAAGGGGAGTTGATAAAGTCAGCAGAGGTGTTTTGCTGTAGAACAGGTATCCTGATATTGAATAAGCTGATAAAAAAGAGCACTTTTGGATCAATTGTTTCTGCAATGTGCCAGATAGAAGGTGGATGTTATTAAGATAAGACGGATTAGTCGAGTAAGTCTCCAGCTGAATAGAACATTCATGGGTGACGAGCTCAGGGCTGCAAGGTCCAACGGTTCACTTTCTGAAGCGCTGTTTCGGGCATTATCAAAAATCAGTGTAAAACAGCAGTGAAGAGGCTGTAATGAGGCTAAAGAAAAATCCAACGCATGCTTTTTCTGGAGAGGGTCAACCTCGACGCAAGGGAATTCGTGCACTTCCTCGCATTGCCTTGGTAACATGGGCAGTAATAACAGGTTAGCAGGCGCCTAAAGTACAGCATAATTATTTTGTTGTGCATGTGATTAACAGTGCTACCGCAAGGCACTTTTGGGAAGTGCAGCTTAGCGGTTAAGATCTTGGCTAATAACCCGAGTGTTTTGGGTTTAGACCCTGAATCCTTGAGAAAAGCACTTTGTTCTAGTTGGAGAATTGGAGTCACTTTGGATAAAAAGCATGCTAAATGGCAAAACACTTCTAAGGAAAATATCCTGAAAATAGGTCAGTGTTTCGTTCGGTAGCTTCACATATTTTATACACTCAAACTTTTGCTGCTTGTTCAAACTACTTACTTAAAATGAGTTGAAACAACACACAGCAAAAATTCCGGTGTTAAATATACAGTGTGATTTTATTGGTGTTGTTCAGTGTTAAAACCAGAGTACATTTTAATCCACGAGTGTGAAAGAGCATATATTTAAGAGTTGTTGTTTTTTTTAGTTTTCTTTCCACTAGTGTTTTTTTTAGTTTTCTTTCCACTTTTTTTTTTTACTTGAACCGATTCTTTCAGACAAACAGTGATCAAACCAGTATGTTTTACGAGTCTTGATGATATAATAAATTATAAGACATAATAAATTAATTCTCATCAGAAGCAGTGTACTATATGCACTCATTAGCTTATGCATAATCCATTTAGTTTTATTTGTTTTTAAATAATGTACAAATTTAATATATTAACACTTTGAAGAGTAACACACACTCCAGTTTGATGTAAAAAATAAACTCTTACTGTGTTAAAAGAACTCTGTGAGTAATGTACAAATTGCACACTTCAGAAAGTGTTATTCTAACTCCAGAATGGAGGGAGTCATATGTACACCCAAGGAGTGTTAAGTTAAACTCAAATTGAGTTAAATGTACACTGATTTTTTTTGCTGTGCATGATTTTTAAGTTTTGTGTGGGGACAACTTAATTGTTTAATGTTCAATCAACGTAAATTAGTTAAAACGATTAAGATGTTATTAATATATTTGTGTTGGTACAACATAAAAAGAATTGTGTGGATGGAGCACTGCCTATTTTACAGTTTAGACTGATAACTGTTTGTCTTGAAGACTTACCCTCAAAATATTTACACTCATCGGCCACTTTATTAATTACACCTGTCCAACTGCTTGTTAATGCAAATTTCTAATCAGCCAATCACATTACAGCAACTCAATGCATTTAGGCATGTAGACATGAAGAAGATGATCTGCTGCAGTTCAAACTGAGCATCAGAATGGAGAAGGAAGGTGATTTAAGTGACTTTGAATGTGGCATGGTTGTTGGTGCCAGACGGGCTGGTCTGAGTATTTCAGAAACTGATGATATAAGGGGATTTTCATGCACAACCATCTCTAGGGTTTACAGAGAATGGTCTGAAAAAGAGAAAATAAGCAGTGAGTGGCAGTTCTGTGGGCGCAAATGCCTTGTTGATGCCAGAGGTCAGAGGAGAATGGCCAGACTGGTTCCAGCTGCTAGAAAGGCAACAGTAACTCTGGTCTGCAGAAGAGCATCTCTGAATGCACAACACGTCCAACCTTGAGGCAGATGGGCTACAGCAGCAGAAGACCACACCGGGTGCCGCTCCTGTCAGCTAAGAACAGGAAACTGAGGCTACAATTCACACAGGCTCACCAAAATTGGACAACAGAAGATTGTAAAATTGTTGCCTGGTTTGATGAGTCTCCATTTCTGCTGCAACATTCGGATGGTCGGGTCAGAATTTGGCATCAACAACATGACACCATGGATCCATCTTGCCTTGTATCAACAGTTCAGGCTGGTGGTGGTGGTGTAATGGTGTGGGGGATATTTTCTCGGCACACTTTGGGCCCATTAGTACCAACTGAGCATCGTGACCATGCCACCTGAGTATTGTTGCTGACCATGTCCATCCCTTTATGACCACAGTGTACCCATCTTCTGATGGCTACTTCAAGCAGGATAACGCACCATGTCATAAAGCGTAAATATTCTCAGACTGGTTTCCTGAACGTGACATCAATTTCACTGCACTCAAATGGCCTCCACAGTCACCAGATCTCAATCCTATAGAGCACCTTTGGGACTACATGATGCTATCATGTCAATATGGACCAAAATCTCTGAGGAATATTTCCAGTACCTTGTTGTATCTATGACACGAAGGATTAAAGCAGTTCTGAAGGCAAAGGGGAGGCCAACCCAGTTCTAGTTAGGTGTACCTAATAAAGTGTCCGGTGATTGTATAAATTATCGTATTATTTTGATTTTCACTCTAAAAGTTATTTTCTCTACAGTCTTTTTGTCTTGTTTTCTGTTCTAAATACCTTACTATTGTTAAACCACAATACCTTTATTTGAGGAGCAAAATGACAATATATAAGAAGAATACAGTCAATCATTAATTTTCTTTTCTGCTTAGTCCCTTTATTAATCTGGGGTCGCCACAGCGGAATGAACCGCTATCTTATCCAGCACATATTTCACGCAGCGGATGTCCTTCCAGCTGCAACCCATCACTGGGAAATAGAAGAAGAATGCGTTTACTAAAGTGTATAAAAAAGTAAATTTGGGACTTTCCTTCCAGCTGCAACCCAGTACTGGAAAACACCCATACACTCTCATTCACACACATACCCACTACGGACAATTTAGCTTGCTTAATTCACCTATAGTGCATGTGTTTGGACTGTGGGGGAACCAGGAGCACACGGAGGAAACCCACTCGAAGGGAGAAACTCCACACAAAAACCAACTGACCCAGCTGAAGCTCAAACCAGCAACCTTCTTGCTATGAGGAAACAGCGATTCCCTGTTACTCCACTCCTCCCAAAGCATTTATTTATTTACCTCTGGGTACATATTTTGAAGTCTCCAGAAATGTAGACCTGGGTACATATCCACAATGAGCCAGCGTTGCGAAAGTTGATGGCTCCTAATGACTTCCATAATAGGAAAAAACGCTAAAACCAAACCAACAACATTCTTCAAAATATCTTCTTTTTTTTGTTAATGAGAAGAAAGAAAGTCATGCAGGTTTGTAGAGTGGAAAGTTTTGGGTGAACTGTTTCTTTAAAAACCAAAACAAACTTCGGATGGAGTGAAAAATGTAACCTTGGTTTCCTTTTGGAATTAAGTCGCTCCTTGCTTCAAGCAGAAACTCACTTGATTATTGTTGAAGAAAACAAGACTTAATATCTTAAGCCGTTTTGCATCAGTATCTTGCATAACACTAGTTAAGAAAACATTTCTGTTTGCCGTGTGTGACTGCTTGGGATGAAATAAGAGCGGGGTTTGATGATGTCAGACAAAAGAGATGTAAAGTTTGTATATTTTTGATCACATTTTAATTCCCAATCTGATCAACAACACTATGAATATCTAGGTAAACTGGGTCAATACTGACCGAATTCACAATATTTTGTCCGCTCAGCTTATAAAGCTTAACCCATAAGATTAGATTTAAAACCCTGGCGAGTTTAATTCGATATTATTCACGAGCTAATTGGCCGAACACAAAGTTATGTTCTGATTACAGGTTGTACCGTGACTGATGGCCTCTCGCCGTCTCCTTGTTTAGCACCTTCTGTTCCTGGTCTGATGTGCTGAATTGGAGCAGTAAATCTCCTGAAGGGAACGGAGCAGTCGATCAGGACTGTGTGATTGCAGGGCAGGTCACAACACCATGAACAGAACACATCAATCTGCCCGCTGCTGCTCGCACAAAAGACGGACGTCTCCAGCATTCGTGTCCATCACCTCCAGCATGCAATTCCTTATCTATAACTCAAGTCATCACAGTAAGTTACATTGATTTGTTATGCTAATTTGACAATGCTTTGCATATATTTGTGTAACTCATATGGAAATGCATTCTGATTATCTAAAGCTTTAATTATTTTGACAACAATCTGAAGGGATTTCTGCATTATCGGATAATAAATTGGCTCCATAATAAAATGCACATTATTTAAGTGCATACAAAGAATAATAGCATACATTAAAGCATATCATCAGTTAGATGTGTGTGTATATATATATATATATATATATATATATATAATCATGATTAATCGCATGAAGGGCGTAGGTTTGCTCTTGAAAATACACAAGTAGCAATGCTATTTGATTTATTTTAATCCATGTCTCATACGTCAGTATTAAACAGGTGGTCCAGAGTGTATTTTTAAGGCTTGGTTGTGTTTATAAGAGGCAAAGTAATGTGTGCTCATGCTTCATTTGTGAAAAACCACATCATTTTTTCATAATTCTTACTTTAATTATATATAGCTACTCAGCTAGCATGAAAACCACTGTCATGTTTCCTAGTTCCTCCAAAAGCCGAGCCTCAAGAGGCTCTGATTGGTCAGCTAACATAATGTGCTGTGATTTGCGGATCAGCTCCATGTCACCAGGAAGCGTCCTGCTATAACATTACAGCACCTCTGGCCATGGCCCTTCGCTGTGCAGGTATGCGTGTAACCTGAAGGGTTTATGACAGGGGTGCCCAAACTTTTTCTTATAAAGGGCCAAAGACCAAACTTGATTCGGGTATGTGTACCAAACCGAATACATCACATCATATAACATTAAATTTGCCATGGGTTATTTCCAAATTTATTTGCTAACGTTTAAAAATAACTACAAAACATTGATTCAAATCATGTTAACAAATGCAGTATAATTTTTTTTACATTAAAAAAAAAACATATTGTTACAGTAAAACATAAACAATCTGGATTTCTGCTGAAAACACTAGTTGACCTGCGTCTACCTCTGCCTTGATTTTTTCTCCGATGTCTTGTACATCGTTTTTTGTCAAGTAACATATTTTACATTTTAACATCATTTACAACATTTAATGTCAGTTGACTTTTTTTGTAGCTCAGCAATAAAACAAAAAAATAAAGGGTTACGGGCAAATCAAAATAACACTCTCTGTCAAAGGCATTCACCTCAAACACATCCCCACCATTCTTTCTCTCTTTTCAGATGGGATGGTGGGCCAAATCAAAGGTTACCGTGGGCCAACCTTGGCCCATGGGCCCTACTTTGGGCATCTCTGGTTTATGACATCATTAACCCAGATGTATTTTTTTTGTAGTCCCCAAATTTCGTTCGCTGTAGGTTTTTGCTAAGCTAACTCTGTAATAGCCAATCTCTCCCTATAAATTGAACTGAGCGTCTTACATTTAGAGATGTTGATTATGTTCACACAGCTACATTACACATCAACTAAAGTTTCAAATATAATATGGTAGTGGACCACCCTTATAATAAAAGTAGATAGAGCACAGGCTGTAGTTTTTTGACAAATAGGTTTAACCGAAAACTGACATGCTAGCCTACTCTGAGAGATTAGGAGAGCTGACAGGGATCATATTATTTATACGTTTACATTTAGCAGTTCATTGTGCCGTTAGTTTTTAGACCATATTATTCACAGACTGTATCAGCCTGCTATAACGTTAATTTGTGCGTTATGTGACTTTTTTTTGTTTTAAAGGGCACATATTTGACCCCTTTTTCCATATTTAATATAAGTCTTTTGTGTCTCCAGAATGTGTCTGTAAAGTTTCAGCTCAAAACACATATCAGATTATTTATTAGAGCTTTCATTAGTGTGTATTTTATAGCTCTAAACAGCTTGTTGCTGTTTTTGTGTACTGGGCCTTTAAGGCTAGTCCTCCCTGCCCACCGTTCCCACATGACTGTCAGCATGCCTCAATCTCCGCCCTGGGCTGTGTCAGGCAACAGACAGACGTAAAGGAAGCAGGTTTCACGTAACGTTTGTGAGAAATACTACAGTAAGAACTTTACAGATGATTGTTTGATGTGTTTGTTGTGGAGTTGCAACGATGAGTCACACACAATGTGGTTACAAAGTTCACGCACACACACGCAGCGGACATACACACACATGCAAATGTGACAGGATACAAGTTAATATCCACTGCTGTATGGACATCCATTGTTAATGTACAAAATAAACCTGATTTAACGTCCACAAACCGGGATTGAAGCATCTTCTTTTATAACTGTCCTGACACGCGGCTGTGCTGATGGAGTAAAGCTGAAGTAAATCGCTGTAGTTCATTACAAACATGCTCTGTTTCAAAATATTGTGAACTTGTGAAACTCACTCTTGATGATGATTGATGATCACAGAGAGCTGAACAGATCTTTTATTCCCGGTTGCTTTGTGCACGACCTGTCCTTGTTGATATGATTATATGCGTTACTACGGAGACATGTTAATACGCAGCTGTCAATCAATTTGGTGCACTTTAAAGTTTCTCATGTCCACCTTTTTTGCTGCCGCCATCCTCACTTACGTGTCACCCACCTCACACACCTTATTCTTGCACAGGAAAATCACCCCCGCACAGTTTTGGTGCTGTTATATCTGAACTCAGTTACAGCCTCTCAAATGACAGCAGGAAAAGTGTCAGCCAATTACAATGCTCTTATATACAAGGCAGTTCGACTCAAGTAGAGAATGTGATTTAACCCTGTCTGCATGAATTCAGTTATTGGTGGAGACATTTCTGTAGTCGGTGGAGATTGGTAGGGACACATCCACTTCGTCCATGCTAAATCTACACCCCTGAATCGCATCCAAAATCAAATTTTCGCTTAAATAATGTGTTTATACTAACTGTGTATAAATATTGTGCAAATATAAATAAAAACAAAACAAATAAAAGCAACATATTTGCATATTTATATATAATTTGTATCAGATATTAAAATTTTATTTGGAAATACAAATAAGCATTTTCTCAGATATATACATGAGTGTATATACAAAATAAATGTGCACAGTACACATATATATTATGTAATAACCTTTTTTATTGTCTGTGGTAAATAGAAATTTTTACTTTGGATGCGATTAATTGTGATTAATATATATATATATGGGTGGCACTGTGGCTCAGTGGTTAGCACTGTTGCCTCACAGCAAGAAGGTCACTGGTTTGAGCCCTGGCTGAGCCAGTTGGCATTTCTGTGTGGAGTTTGCATGTTCTCCCCATGTTGGCGTGGGTTTCCTCCGGGTGCTCCGGTTTCCCCCACAGTCCAAACACATGCGCTATAGGTGGATTGGGTATTTGTTAATGCTTTGTGAACTAACATTGTTACTAATTTATCACTCATTTATTTTTACTAACATATATTGTAACAATTAGTCAATTTGCTTACAAAAGTTAGTAAATCTTAGCTTAATCCATGTTATTAATGAGATTAAATATTAATCAATTACCATGCAGGAAATAATAAACTGTCTTTAATTTGTTGCAAGTTACTTTAGCTTCCATGCATGCACTTAAAAGAAAACTTTGAGGACGGTGGCAATGTATTAATATATGCATTTACATGTTTTTAAGCATTTTCTTTATTATATTTTTACATCACTACAAATTATAACTTTTACATTTTATGTATACTTTTTTCTTTTAAACAAAAAGTTGTAACATCATGTAATACAGGAATCACCAATCTCGGTCCTGGAGGTCCGGTGTCCTGCAGGGTTTAGCTCCAACTTGTCTCAAAACACCTGCCTGGATGTTTCAAGTATACCTAGTGAGAGCTTGATTAGCTTTTTCAGGTCTTTTGATTAGGGTTGGAGCTAAAATCTGCAGGACACCAGACCCCCAGGAACAAGTTTGGTGATCCCTGATGTAATATTATATGTATAAGAGAGAAAAAAAAGAGAAAAAAATACAGGGGAAATTGAGGGGAAGAGGAAAAAGAAAGAAACAAAACTAAATAAGGGGGGATTTGAGGTGTTTCTAGGGTTCAATCACCGCTCTCTTGTTAAAGTACTCATTAAATGATTCCATATTACATGGAATTTCTTAGTTTTATTTTAAGGAAAAGTCTTAGCTTCTCAAGTTGCAGGCATGACAAGACTTTTGTCAGGTAGTGTATTGTATGATATTAGTTTTTTTATTTAATTTTTTATATTTTTCACACAAAAAACACGTGTGTAATCTGTTTTTAAAAGCTCGCCTATTCAGTCCCTCAAAACTATCCATTTTTTTTCCCCTGGCTGATGATAAAATGCACGACAATATAACCTGAAATAAAAGTTGAACTGAAACCATTGATCTAGCAACCACCCCATAACATCCCAGCTTCATGCTCGTGACTTTAACACAAACATGCTCCACTCACATTTTCCCTGGAAATGTCCAAATCTAGTTTGATTGTTGCCATTTAAAGAGCATTTGCCTGAGTGTTGACATTAATACGTGCCGCCGTGCATCGGTGCTTTCCTGGAAGCAAAATGCACGTTCATTAGATGTAAAAATCAAGAGAATTTCCAAGCCGCCTCGTCCGCCTTTGCACTTTAATCTTGAGCTCTCTTATTAAAATAAAACCTCTCCTGCAGATAAAGTGAAGTCGTGCTTCTGCCCGTGAGCTGAAGCTGATTCGGGAACCTGCGGCCTCTAATGTGACACGAAGCACAGATGGATGCTCTGGGTCTCAGATGTCTGCTTGCACTTATTACTGGCTTCATGGCTTGTTATTTGAATGTTCAGGCACCTGGGAACAGACTGAGGACTCGGCTTTTCTCGGCAAAACGTGTCTAATTGTGTACCAGTGCAGGGAGAACAAATTCAGTCATTAGAGATTTATTTGCCATGCTGTGTAAGACCGAGGATTGAGTACGCTCAGGTAAATACTTCACTGTCTCAATGATTAGGAACATAGAAAAACAAGCTTTGAAAGCTTTTTAATTAAGCTGTTAAGGTGGAACTTGTATCTTAAAAGAGCAGCTTAGCTGATATTTGCTAAAAGCCCATTATTTAAATAAGGTCTCGGCCTGATGAACTAATATTTATTGCAATGATATTTTGTGCTCGGAGTAATAATTGTTCTTGTTTAAAATATATATATATATAATTGTGTACAAATTATTATTTCACTTTTGCTGATGCTTTTTATTATTATTCATTTAAAGCATTTAGAGCAACTCATTATGCACATTTCATGATACAATCAATCCATCCATTAAAGCCAAAAAATGAAACATCCGAAATGACAAACGGCGTTTTTCGTGAGTAGAACATCAGACACGATTTTGGTAAGATTTTAGTTCAAGTACTAATACTTACTATTAACTACCCACATAGCAAAATCTGTCTGGCCCAGATCTGGTCCACACAATCAGCAATGCATTTACTCAGTTTTTTTTAAAGTAAAATCAACAAATCACCTGGAGAACAACTCAAAACAGTAATAATAATAATAATAAAAATAAAAGTAGAAGTAATGATATTAATGATAATAGTGAAGAGGTGAGGGGGGGTTGGGAAATCAGAATTGAATTATTAATAATAATTAATTATTATAATTAATATTATTAATAATAATATTAATAATAATAAATCACAATAATTTGTAGAAGAAGGAAAAAAGAGAAGAAATGAGAAAAATGAAAGAAGATGAAATAGAAAAAGGAAAGGGATTGTAATAATAATAGCAATTATAATAATAAAAATTAAAAATTACTACAATAACAATTAATTGCTTTTTTAAGTAAAGTCAACTACTGTAATTGCTTTAAAAGCAACGGATTTACTTTTTTTTAAAGTAAAGTCAATTAAGCGCTTTAAAAGCAACAGGTTTACTCACTTTTTTAAGTAAACTCAACTAATCCCATTAAAAGCAATGGATTTACTCAC
>CAIGQQ010031610.1:295568-318858 GCA_903798035.1 Danio albolineatus
GATGGATGGATGGATGGATGGATGGATGGATGGATGGATGGATGGATATTTGAATAAATGAATAGATGGATGGATATTTAGCTGGATGGAAGAATGAATAGATAGATCGATGTATGGGTGGATGAACAGATGAATAAATAGATGGATAGATGGATAGATGGATAGATAGATAGATAGATAGATAGATAGATAGATAGATAGATAGATAGATAGATAGATAGATAGATAGATAGATAGATAGATAGATAGATAGATAGATAGATATTTTTTACTTCAATCCAATCAAACGAGCTATTACATCAAGCTCCGCCCACATTTATTTCTGTATTTAACTTGTGGTTCAAATCTAATCTAAATATGAAAATTAAATGGATCGTTAGGTTTATTAACATTAATGTAGAAAACAACGAATGTGATTTCTGCACTTAATACACAAATTGAAAATAAACGAATAAATAAATAAAACAAAACATTTCTCTTTGCAAGCTCAGTCTTTATTAAATAATTAAAATTATTTTAATCTTATTAAAATAAATCTGAATAATTAAAAAATACTGATCACAATTATTTGAATCTTAATAATTTCCTCTGATAAATGCAAAAACTAAACCTCTCGTGCGGTCTTCTCTGAGAACGCTCTCCCTTGAGAATGTGTTTTATTCAGGAGCTCCACGTTAAAAATTGATGTTTTATGAAGGAAAAGGTCACGAACAGGGTGCAGTGATGCTCCACCTGTGGCTCAATTGCGTGTGCAGCACCAAACACTCCAATGCTCTGTTTTGCAGCTCCAAGAATGGGAAAATCAGAGAGCCAAATGGATATCATGGAGAAAAGCACCAAACCGAGAAAGCATCGCTGGACTGTGGTGGAGATCGGACTGTCTGTGATTGTGCTTCTGATGAGCTGTGCTCTGGCTGGACTCATAGTGCTCTACACTTCAGCGCTGAGAGGTGGGAAAACACAGGCCATTTCAGCTGCAAATCAGAGCAGTTTTACTTGAGTGCTGTTCAAAACCCTTCAAAAAACACAAAACATGCTCATGATCTCTGCAGAATACCCAGAAAGAAATCGAGCGTTCATAGAACCGCTCTGGGCGACCTTTCTTTTGAACCTAAATAGAACATGATTATTAATTAATAACACAATATTTTTTGTTTTAATGTTTTAAATATGTATTTTAGATATTTAAAGTCTTATTTTTATATTTAAGTATTATATGAATATTTAAGTACACTACCTGACAAAAATTTTGCTGTCGATCTCAGTTGTAAGAGCAACAAATAATACCTTCACTTCTGGTTGATCATTTGGAAAAGTGGCAGAAGGTAAATTTATCAGATGAATCATCTGTTGAACTGCATCCCAATCATCACAAATACTGCAGAAGATCTACTGGAACCTGCATGGACCCAAGATTCTCACAGGAATCAGTCAAGTTTGGTGAAGGAAAAATTATGGTTTGGGGTTATATTCAGTATGGGGGCATGCGAGAGATCTGCAGAGTGGATGGCAACATCAACAGCCTGAGGTATCAAGACATTTGTGCTGCCCATTACATTACAAACCACAGGAGAGGGCAAATTCTTCAGCAGGATAGCGCTCCTTCTCATACTTCAGCCTCCACATCAAAGCTCCTGAAAGCAAAAAAGGTCAAAGTGCCACAGGATTGGCCAGCCCAGTCACCAGACATGAACATTATTGAGCATGTCTGGGGTGAGATGAAGGTGGAGGCGTTGAAGATGAATCCAAAGACTCTTGATGAACTCTGGGAGTCCTGCAAGAACGCTTTCTTTGCCATTCCAGATGACTTGACTAATGACTAATGTTATTTGAGTCACTGCAGAGATGTATGGATGCAGTCCTCCAAGCAATATTTATTCTTCTTCCACTGCAGCATGACTTTATATTCTATACTGAACATTATTTCTATTAAGTGACAACACTTTTGTCTAAGTCAGACCTTTACTGTCCTTAAATAATTAAAAAATCAAGGCATGATTATATTGTATTTGGGTAAAATAAGCGTAATCTAGAGGCCTTTGCCTTTCATGTAAGCCACTGCTGATATCAAATGATCAACTAGAAGTCAAGTTATTATTGGTTGTTTCTAAAACTTGGATAGGCGACAAGATTTTTGCCAGGTAGTGTATTCATTTAGATATTTTGCAGGGTTCAACACTAAAGATTTTTTCTACTGGCCTGATTGGACCAGTGGTTCAGATTTTTACTTGCCCTGCCAAAAATTTTCACTGGCTCCACCGAAAAAAAAGTTAATTGCTATTTTTTAGCCACATATTTTAAATAATGTGTCAAAAATAATTTCTAAAAATGTTAAGGACAATGTGCAGGTGTTTTATTGCAAAACAAAACCTGGCTGACTTAAAAATGACAGCAAAACATCACAAAACAGACATTTTCTTTTAGCCTCATAATTTGATGTTGCCGTCATGTTGTCGTCTCTTCACTGAAAAAAATAACGTGCTCTCAACATCCAATCAGATAAGAGGAACCAAAAAAGCAATATGGTATTTACGACTTCAAAGGTAGCATTCAAATACTTGAAAGCACAAACTATTTCTTGATTTTAAGACTATATATGCATGCTATTGACAAATAGTCACAGGCAAATTAAAATTTAGTGACAAGGCAGCACTGGCCTGATCGGGCCAGTAACGGTTCCGTCTACTGTCCCGAGCATCTCTCACACTGTCCCCGGGCCATCGGGCAGTCCTTATTGTTGAGCCCTGTTTTATATTTAGACACTGAAATATTTGTGTATATAATTTATATATACACTGCAAAAAAAAAAAAAAAGTTTCATCAGATTTACATTTTGTTTTTTAAAGTATATGGTTGCAAATTTAAACAAACAAATTAAATTGAACATTACTAAATTTATCTTGTTTGTTTAAATTCAGCCCATATAAATTGTTTGCAACCAAATACCTTAAAGAATTTTTTGTAAATGAATCAATTCTTTTAGAGCATACAGGTAATACAGGCCATGCTTACCTTTAACAGGCATCATGACCACCTGGTTGACCTTTTATCCATAGGTTATCCTTATTATTTTAACTGCTTATTACACTTTATCAGAGTTGTGTCAGTATATTACTAAATCCAAGATGTGGGCCAGTAAATGTATTTTAAAGGAGTGCACCTTAAAGGGTCAGGCATATTGTTATATAATGAAACAAATCTGCACAAACAATTATGAATTTAACATAATCCAAAAGCATCCTCTTACGTACAGTATCAATCAATCATTTCTGATATCTGATTATATTCTATTTTCCTTTCATTTTTCAGAGCGTTTTAACATAAATGATTCTTCAAAAGGTACAGTATGCCGTCAAATCATGCATAATCACTGTATTTTGTTAATTCTGTACAGTATTATTGTATATATTTAGTATACATGCACAAACTGTGTATTACTGTGTTAACTGTGTTAGTAACTGTGTTAGCATGCCAAACCTCCAGTAGTGTTACTTTAACCTGAATTAAGCTTCAAAACTACTGTATGCTGTCAAGTAGATCATTAATACTAACTTCATTGTAGTTTGGAAGGTTTTAATATTGAATTTGTCCTAAATCCTGTATACTGTGAGTGTTTTATATATATATTGATGGTCCGTTTGTTGAATTTAAGTTACACTGCAACTAATTCTCATTAGATTATAAGTAGAGTGTTAGGTTGGGGTTAGGGGTAGGGTTAATGTAAGTTGACATGTACTTGCAAAGTTTCTTATAGTCAGTTAAATGTCTGTTGAATGTCAGTATCAACAGATATTAAGCAGACAGTCTACTAATACTCAAATGGACCATCGAAATAAAGTGTTACTGACTTTTTAATAAGACTTAAAACAATGTCCGTTTTTGCCAGTGAAATTAAAGTTATGCACCCTGTACGGAATATTATTTTAATCGAGTACATCATCTTCCGTACACACGCGTAGGCAGTACTTTGGCCTTCTTTTCTTAAAAACTACTGGTCCAAAAGACACCAATCAAAATTTGGATTGTACAATAGGCATTTACCCAGAGAATGATCACACAAACATGTTTATCTGGCTTTCTACTGATAGAGGAGTGGTCCTTTTAGTGCGCTGAATAGCGAAAAGTGTACGGAACGTGGTTAGTATGTTACTAGTATCTTGAGAATAGCTCTAATGAATAAGTACTAGTACTTAATGGAATGATTTCTAATATATAATAATTAGATATTAGTAGCATAAGAGTAGATATTAGTACAGTGTATACAGTTAAAGTCAGAATTATTAGCCCCCCTTGAATTATTAGTATATTTTCCCCCCGATATTTTTTCAAGACATTTCTAAAAATAATAGTTTTGATGACTAATTTCTAATAGCTGATTTATTTTATCTTTGTCAAGATGACAGTACAAAATATTTGACTAGATATTCTTCAAGATGCTAGTATTCAGCTTAAGGTGACATTTGAATACTTAAAGGGGTGATCCACTAGATAACATATTTGACACTTTAGTTGATGTGTAATGTAGCTGTGTGAACATAAACAACATCTCTGAATGTAAGACGCACCAAGTTCAATGCAAAGGGAGACATTGGCTATTACAGAGTTAGCTTAGCAAAGCCTGCAGCGAATGAAGTTTGTGGACTACAAAAAAACACATCCTGGTTAATGATGTCATAAACCCTTCAGGTTACGCGCATACACCCTGCACAGCGAAGGGGCGTGGCTAGATATGCTGTAATGTTATAGCAGGACGCTTCCTGGTGACATGGAGCCGATCCGTGAATCTACACATTATGTTAGCTGACCAATCAGAGCCTCTTGAGGGCGGGCTTTTGGAGGAACTAGGAAATATGACAGTGGTATTCATGTTAGCTGAGTAGCTGTATATAATCACAGTAAGATATATGAAAAAATAATGAGATTTTTCCCAAATGAAGCATGAGCACACATTGCTTTGCACCCCATAAACACAATCAAGCTTTAAAAATACACTCTGGACCACCCCTTACACTAGGTTAATTAGAGTAAAGTTAGGGTAAATAGGCAAGGTATTGTATAACAGTGGTTTGTTCTGATCTGGAAAACAGTTACTTAAGGAAGCTAATAATATCGACCCCTAAAATGGTTGTAAAAAATTAAAAACTGCTGTTATTCTAGTTGAAATAAAACAAGAAATAAGACTTTCTCCAGAAGAAATTATCCTATAATTATTAGAAAATTATCAGAAATACTGTGAAAATTAAACATGATTTGGGAAATATTTGAAAAGGGGAGAAAAAAAAACTCACAGAAGGGCAAATAATTTAGTTAATAATTAAGTGTAGATTAAATGTGAAAATGGCCTGACAAATAATCTCTCACTATAAGACATTAGTCTGCATGTGTGTTATCTGAGTGCATTATGTTTAAACTCGCTCATGTTGTTTATCTCACCACATCACTACAGGGCTGAAATATCGATCAGACGCCGACAGCAATGTCTGTACAACCCCACAGTGTGTCACTGCCGGTAAGATACTCATAAAGTCACTTATTTACAGTGCAATTTCTAATATTGGCATTCAAAAATTGTTTACAAATTTAAGTGGATTGAACATAAATCAATTAAGTTGTCCCCCCCAAAAACTTGAGTATTGAATTGATTCAACTAATTTTAAATAAGTAGCTTGAACAAGCAGTTGAACAAGTCACTATTTGAGTAACAATGAGTAAAGAAAGCTGTGAAAAATTTTAAAAATGATCAAAATATTAACAGAAATGTAGCAATTTGCATAAAATGTGCATAAACAGCCTATGCATGCAATATTAGTGTTGGACCGCCAAAATATTTGCAACTGGGCACAATAAATAAATACACATAATACAGTTACAGATATTTTATGTGTATATTATGACAATAGCAATACTTATTTGATACATTAATAGCACTGATACTGACATTAATGATACTGACATTAATGGCAGCACCCACTGAGATAATTGAAGGTCTAAATTATGTGCTCCTATGGGCCGTGTAACACATGTGATGGAACTCGTTGTAAAGGACGAGAAAAATATTGAACATGCTAGACTTTCTGCGACGGCGTTGTGAAGCGTCACAGGCATGGAATTGGTTGTCGTGAACTATGCCACATTACACGAGAAGACATTATTGAATCTTGTTTCATGACGCCTATTTGTCGCTTACAAATCTCTACGACGCCCTATGTCAAGAAAATCGTGCCAAAATCGTGTGATCTGACCGGGGCTTTAACACATCTTTTTAATAATTACGATTTATTTGTATGTGCCGTGTCTGTTGTAAACACAAAATTAGTTACTGACATTCCAGTAGGTGAAAACTCTTATAGACCATTTCAATGCGGTTCATGTCATTGGCCCATGCAAGGGCGTAAATCTCATTTAACACTAGGGGGGGACAATAAATATAAAATTTCCATTGATCAATTTTTTGAGGGGGACACAAATAATACTGTCAAATTGTACTTATAAAGATACATCCCCACAGTTAAACACTTTGGCCCTATCATTATTATTGTAGCATGGAGACTGCGTCATTATGGTTATTTTCAAAGTTTTTCTCAGGTTCAATGACAGCAGATTGTTCTTCGGATTATTTATGTTGTGTACGGTCAACAGACTGACTCCTGAAGCAGAAGAAGAGATGTTCTCTAAACTCATAATAACTAACTTGTTTACATTACACTTGTTAAATGGACAGATCTTACTGTAAATAGGAGAGTCTGTGAAATTCATCTGCTGAACAGCCACAACACTAAACACATTAAAGAAACTGCTTCACCCCCTTACCTGACACTGTACATCTGACTGACCCTGCTCTGCTGTCCCTCAATATCTTCCTGCTCCTTTGCCTGTGATTGACATTAGTGTTTTATTATTAGTATTAGTATTATTAGTATTTTATCATTGTGACATTAGTATTTTATTATTAGTATTAGTGTTTTATCACTGTGACATAAGTATGTTGCACTTTGCAACAAGCTAACGCTAAAGTCAACTAGATAGGTAATATTTCAATCGCTAATATAGCAGACACATGGAAAATACATCAGTAATCAGCAGTTTTACTGCAAATAATTGATAAATGAGTCTGTATCAACAACACTAAAGATAGTCGCTTTATTTACAGTGAATAAAGTACCCTCCTTACTGGCGATCATCTAGAACCGAGCCACATCCACACACCTGACTTGTGTGTGCGCACATAGTCGGAGAGGTAAACCCGGGAAAGTGGACCAAACCACTGTCAGGAAGAGGAGGGGGAACTCAACAGTTTCTAAACGCTTTTTAAATTCGAAATGCATTTTTTTTTCCCTACATATACAATTATTTTATGTATAGATACATATTTTTTTTACAATACAGAGTGCAATTTTTTAAAAACTTGTTTTTTTGGGAGAGGGGGACAACCCTTGGATGGAAGGGGACATGTCCCCCCTGCTTGTTAGAAACTATTTCATAACTGTAACAGGAGGAAATTCAATCATAACTTAATGTTAAAACAGCCGTCATAATATTATTTATTAATATGTGGCTATTTTTGGATTCTCGGAAGCTAAAGGAATTATAAATGTAAAATAGGAAATGCGTTGGGACTATTGTTATTGTTTACATACCTCAAAATGGTCTATAGCAGACGGCTGCTTCTCACTCAGTGCTGTTTATGCTAATGAAGAAGAGGTGGTTACTAACAGGTGGGGCTTTACCCTCTGATGACGCATACCAACGGAGAAAGTCAATCAAAGTGTTTCTGCAGTGTTTTTATCAAGCGTGATTATAAAAAATTGAATTAATTATTTGTCATTATTATCGGCTTGTCTATATTCACTCCTTAAACCCCTTATTAAAGTAATTTCTGTCAATATTAATGAAAAACACTGTATTTTTTCATTGTGTTTTTTGTTTTTATTGGCTTACATGTTGTTTTTGTCCTCTGATCCAGCGGCTCGTCTGCTCCAGAACATGGACCCCAGTGTGGACCCGTGCCAGAACTTTTATCAGTACGCCTGTGGAGGCTGGATCGAGCGGCATGTCATTCCTGAAACCAGCTCACTCCACAGCGTCTTCAACATCCTCCGGGACGAGTTGGAGATTGTGCTCAAGGGTCGGTTTGCTTCAGCTTCAACACCAGCTTGTTTTGGGCTCATGTGGAGTCTTCTAACGGTTTTTATCTTGTCGGTTGCTGACTGATGTCTCACAGGAGTTCTGGAGATGAAAAATAAGGATGACAGAGAGGCCTTCAAGAAAGCCAAAACACTCTACAGCTCGTGCATGAACGAGAGTGAGTCTACAGCATGTGCTTTCTGTTTGGTTGACTGCAATTCTCATTTAGAAAATAATAGTATTTCAATACTTCAAGTGAATTTAATAAAGTCAAATCAAATTAAATTAGATTCTTTTTAAGTAAAATATATTTTTTTAAATCATTATTTTATTTAAAACTTCAATACTTCAATAATTTTTTTATGCAACTTTGTATATGTTGTATTCAAAAATGTAACGTCATTCTGAAACCGTAGCCCTATATGACATGTCTGTGTATTCTATAGAGCTCGGGAATTGACGTCATGGTGAGTCGGACAAACGTAGGAGTGCACGATGTGATCCAGTGGAAATCATAACAGAATAAATGACTGTTTAATAGTAATATCTTTAGAAAAACATCTCACAAACACTCTGAATAAAATGTAATGTGTGTAATGTAAATCAAGCATGTACATATACCTTTATAAAGGCTCTTTAAGAAGCTGATAATATGCATAACATTTTGGGTAACACTATATAATACTACACGCTATGAATCATCAATTAAGCATTAGCAAATAGTGAATTCATTATCTGTTAAGCACTAACTCTACATTAATAAACGTTAGTAAGCAGTTTATACCTGCAGCAATGCTCTATTCTTGACTTATAAGTACATTTATAATCTGCTTAATAATTGTACTTTCATAATTTGTTACTGATTAATGTTTCACGACTAAATTAATTATCGCATTATTTACAAACCAGTTGTATTTAAGAGTGGTTAGTGGTTTTTAAGAAAATTCAGAATGAGTTATTAAATGATTAATAAACTATTAAAATCAACATTTATATATTGCATTACTCAGGCATATAGTAATGGTTACTATGTATGTTAATAAATGCTTTATTAACTCAACTTCCTGCAGTTTTGTGACCTAATCTAAAATGAGGACTATTCATGGTTTATAAATCCCTTATAAATGACAATTAAAGGCTTAATATTAAATGAACAATACATCTTTGCAATCTAATCTAAATAATAAAATTACTGTAAAGTACAGCATAAAATTGGATAAAAAAACAACAATGTAATTTAACAATATATTATGAGACAACATTTTAAAGTTATTTAGTGATGTTTAAACTGTACAGTCATTGTATTTTGGATAAGGTTGCAAATATTTATTTTTACTTTATACAGTTTAATTTGTGTACAGCTGAAGTCAGAATTATTTGCCCCCTTTTTTTTAATATTTCCCAAATGATGTTAAACAGAGCAAGGAAATGTTCACAGTATGTCTGATAATATTTGTTCTTCTGAAAAGGTCTTATTTGTTTTATTTTTTTAAAAGCATTTAAAATTTTTTTAAAAACGATTTTAAGGTCAATATTATTAGCCCCTTTAAGCAATTTTTTTTCTCGATAGACTACAGAACCATCGTTATACAATAACTTAAATATACAATAAATTACCCTAACCTGCCTAGTTAACCTACTGAACCTAGTTAAGCCTTTATATGTCACTTTAAGCTGTACAGAAGTGCCTTAAAAATATCTAGACAAATATATAATGTGCTGTCATCATGGCAGAGATAAAATAAATCAGTTACTAGAAATGAGTTATTAAAGCTATTATGTGTAGAAATGTGTTGAAAAAATCTTCTCTCTGTTAAACAGAGATTGGAGTATAAACAGGGGGCTAATAACTCAGGTGGTGGGGTGGGGGGGCTAATAATTCTGACTTCAGTTGTATATTCAAATTAATAGAAATAAATAAAGTCGTCTATGTTCTTTTTTTCCTGTTTAGAATAAAACTGAGCCTTTAATAATCATTTATAAAGGATTTATAAAGCATGAACAGTCCTCACTTTTTTATTACTGTAGGTCACACAACTGGATGAAGGTGAGTTAATAAAGCATTTATTAACATACATAGTAACCATTACTATATGCCTGAATAATACAGTATATAAATGATAGCAGAATGTTCTCCTGCCTGTCCTGATATGTTTTTTCATTATGCAAAATTCACCTATATTTAACAGCAGATTTCTGAAATAGACTTTTTTGCTTCAAAGACTCTAGAATACACTTGACTTGAAAATACGTATTTAATTGATATGGTACCTTTTAAAAGATTTGTATGTTTATTATGAAACATAAATCGCGAAAATTCTGCTATAGTGTAGGTATGCTAGCTTTCGCAGTATTAAAAGTAATGTTAAGGGAAAAAAGCTATTATACAGATCCTCCCTCGTCAGAGAAGTGTTAGAAAGACAAAAGAAACGTGTGACTGGAAACACACTCCAGGTGTGACTGGGAATGTCTTATTTGTCCACTTGTGATCGAACTGATGAAATCGCATCTTAATAATATTAGCAGGTAAAAACACCACGCACATGCTCTCTCTATCTCTCTGCCTGTCAGCCTGTCACAGCTGATTCAGTGGAGGGACTAGAAAATCTAACATGTAAAAAACTGACAAAAAAAAAAAAATTTGGACAAATATTGCGCTGCAAACAGCAAAACTATTTTAAACTTAGGCCTACCTTGGCAAATGACCATGGAATAAGCGGGATAATCAACGGCTTGCCGCTGCACATCGTGTGGTCCTTTGCCTCCACGTCGTGCATTAAAATCCTTTAACGCACGACAAGCCGCTGATTATGCCTTACTTAGTTTTCGTTGGTAGAAACTTTTTCATCACGAAAAATATGACGAACAATTTTCATCAACGAAATGAACACTGCAGAGGTGAAGTGTAACTGGCGAAGCCAGAGTAGATCAAATAAACGATTTACCTGACAGTGTATTAACAAGCTGCCCCTAGAAATCAGTTCCAGAGATGATTTTCTTCATCATTTGTAGTGCAAGCGCTTACATCCCACAAGATTAATTCTGATATTCTGGATATTTTCCAAAAACGTCCCTCAATCGCATTCGCGTCTCGTTTTTAATAGTCAATGAAAATGTTGGTTTATTTTTATTATAGTTGTCGTCATCATCACTTCATTTCTATTTAGTTTTCGTCTAGTTTCCATCGATAGAAACTTGTTTGTCATGAAAATTTAACGAAAATTTTGTCAACGAAATGAACACTGCAGTGGTGAAGTGTAACTGGCGAAACCGGAGCGGATCAAATAAACGAATGAATTTACCTGACAGGGTATCTACAAGCTGCCGCTAGAAATCAGTTCCAGAGATGATTTTCTTTATCATTTGTAGTGCAAGCACTTTATTTTATTGCAGAGATCAATGGGAATCAGGTTCCCTTGTCCTAAACACCCAGAATGCATTGTGTTGTAAGGACACATTCCCCTTCTCTATAGGCTTTGATCACAGTAAGTCATCGCGTTGTCATGTGGATGGTGGTTTCTTTAAAATTAAAGCGGCGAAATTTATAAAAATACCTGTGTACGTGTGCACATGGCCTAACACACTAATGTTGTTGTCTCTCTGCTTCCCCCTGCAGTTCTGATCGAGCAGCGAGACTCGCAACCTCTGCTCAGGCTCATTGACAGCATTGGCGACTGGCCCGTGGCCTCAGAGGTCTGGAACGGCACATCAGGTACTGGAGATAGCACAGCCGTCTCTAATTCACTCGCACTGAGAATGGCAGCATCTTGGCCTTATCTAAATGGGATAAATGCAGCGGCTCCAGCCGTGCTGTCTCTGCGTGTTGATAAGGCGCGAGACTGATGGAAAGTCCAGTGGTGCTGCTCATCTGTCATGTGTAGAGCAGATAGAGGCGCGTCGAGGAGGCCTAGCAGACGAGAGACTGACCCGCCGGGAGGATCCACGCTATGGGGATTCTTAATATACACAAAAAAAAATGATGTTTGTTGTTTGTTCAAACTACTTACTTAAAACGAGCTGAAACAACACAATTTTTGAGGGTTATTTTTGGTTCTTTTGTGTTCAATCAACTTAAATTTGTACAAACTAATTAACTTAAGTTAACTTAAATCATTTCAGTCCCAACATTAAAAATTTGTAAGGCCCAAAATGTTCATTCTTAAAATGTGTTAATGGCAGCAATTCACACATAGATAAGGGAACATCCGAACAGTGATTTCCAATCATAAAATCTAAAGGTCAAAAAATGTTGTTTATCGCGTTTATATATATACATATAGTTGACGTCAGAATTATTAGCCCCCTTTGAATTTTCTTTCTTTTTTTAATATTTCTCAAATGATGCTTAACAGAGCAAGGAAATTTTCACAGTATGTCTGATAATAATTTTTCTTCTGGAGAAAGTCTTATTTGTTTTATTTCGGCTAGAATTGAAGCAGTTATTAATTTTTTAAAGAACATTTTAAGTTCAAAATTATTAGCCCCGCTATATTTTATTCAATAGTCTACAGAACAAACCATCATTATACAATAACTTGCCTAATTACCCTAACCTGCCTAGTTAACCTAATTAACCTGGTTAAGCCTTTAAATGTCACTTTAAGCTGTATAGAAGTGTCTTGAAAAATATCTAGTCAAATATTATTTACTGTCATCATGGCAAAGATAAAATAAATCAGTTATTAGAGATGAGTTATTAAAACTATTATGTTCTCTCAATTAAACAGAAATGGGGGGGGGGGGGTAAACAGGGGGGCTAATGATTCAGAGGGGCTAATAATTCTGAGTAATTAATAAAAAGTAATTCTAATAATGCTAATAAAACTGTATGTGTGTATGTATGTATGTATATATATATATATATATATATATATATATATATATATATATATATATATATATATATATATATATATATATATATACAAAAAATACTGTACTTATGTTAAATACTGTACTATATACATCTCCAGTATATATAATGTAAATAAAAAAATCTGATCTTGGATGCGATTAATCGTGACTAAAAAATAAATAAATTATCCACCTTGGAAATATTAAAAGCATAATTTTATTGTAACAAATTACAATATTTGTTTCATTATAATGTTTTTCTCTTTGGTTCAAAGTATCCTTCTTTTCAATGTACATACTGGATGCAAATCGAGACCCTCTGTCATTTATTTACAGATTTATTATGTATTTTTAAAGCAAAAGATTGATAATTTGTTATGGTTCTAATACAATCAAAGACATCTAACTAGTTTATTTTCGGAAATAAGCCAGAGATTATGTTTAATCACATATTCGATAGTGTCCATCTGACTGTGAGCAACAGGACATCTTTTGTACACTGCGTTTCATGGGTCAGTTTTTCAAATTTACAATTCGGTTTTATAACACATCAACCAGTAATGTGTCATGGTGCTCATTTAGCATCATAGTGCTTATTAAAAACAATAGAAAAACATTGGCGAGCTGTTCTACTTCTGTAACATGATTTGTTGGGTGAAACTGGATATTCGATGAGAAAAACTTTATCTAATTAATTTAATTGTGAAATGGAAAACAGAGTTGAAAACTAAGAAAGCTGCTTGGCTGAAACATAATTATAATAAATTATGAGTCAGTAATAAAGCCAGAAAGGTTAAAGTGAGTGAATGCTGGTGAAATAAAGTTGACCTCAGCCCCTGACTCCCATATAAATAGTAAAGCAAATTAAAGAGGATCGATTAGGCAAAAGCACTGTTATAAAGGATTTCAACACAGCTGTGTGGCAACAGTGCATGAATATAACCAGCCTGTAATGGTAAAATGATTTGTGATCTTTGATTGACATTCACCCTTTGCACATGTCATTAGAGTAGAAAAGCCCCGCCCACTAGTGACAATCTCTCCCTCATTAGCATAGGACGTTAGTCTTGTTTTTGAATCTGCCACTATGCTGACACATAGGCATTTGTAGCCCCGCCCTCTTTTGAAAAGAGCACAATCTCATTTGAATTTAAAGCGACAGTCACCAAAATGGCACAATTTGGATCAATGTCTAGAAGGGTCAGTTTCAAAGACTTGAGCTGAAACTAGAGTTGAAACTTCACACACTCCAGGGAAATCACAGACTTACTTCAAATCCTGTAAAAAGCGGCATGATAGATACCCTTTAAAGATAAAAATAGCATTATCCAGGGTCATATATGATTTCTATAGTTCTAAAATGTGACAAAGTAACATTCTCACAGACTTTTCACACCCCATGGGTTCAAAACCATCAGTATACAGCTAATTTTGGGAGCATGTTTATATAAATGTACAGTATAGCATTTAGACTGCCTTTAAGCAAACAAAGATGGACTAAAAACCCCAAAACATTGATGTTACAGAGCAGACATGGAGCCTGGAGGACACGCTGGCTGTTTTGAACTCTCGCTATAATAAGAAGGCTGTGCTGGAGATGTTTGTGTGGCCGGATGACCGTGACTCCAGCCGCTACATTATCCACGTAAGATACTGATTTTTTTTTGTAGGTTGGAGTTTTATACTGTCATTTAGGTGACGCTTTATGGTCCAAATTGCACCTTTTGTTGACTAAAAGTTGCATTTACATGCCAGTTCCTTCTCATTTGAGTATTAGAAGACTGTCTGCTTAATATCTGCTGATACTGCTCCTTCAACAGACATTTTACTGACTAAGAAACTTTGCAAGTACATGTCAACATACACTAACCCCAACCCTAACCTAACAGTTTACTTATAATCTACAGTATTGAGAATTAGTTGGCATGTAGGTGCATTGTAACTTAAATTCAACAAAATGCGCTAAAATGACCATCAAAATAATGTGATACCGTAATCTATACTGTAAACATACCTCGTGCATACAGTTGATATTATTAGCCTTCCTGAGAATGTTTTATTCTTTTTCAAATATTTCCCAAATGATGATTAACAAAGCAAGGAAATATTCACAGTAGTGACTATAATATTTGTTTTTCTTCTGGGGAAAGTCTTATTTTCTTTAGTTTAGCTGGAATTAATTTTTGAATAAATAATTGTAGGGTTAATATTATAAACCCCCTTAAAATGTAATTTTTTCGATTGGCTACAGAATAAACTTGCCTAAAAAATATATTCCTTTTAAGGTGAATACTAATATCTTTCAAAATAGATAGCTAAATATAAGTGTAGCTTTAAAACAAACATAAAGGGTTCTATTTTAATGATCTAGGCACAAAGTCTAAAGCATATGGTGCAAAAGCATTAAGGTCCTGTCCGAATCCACTTGTGCTATTTTAAGGATGTTAAAAAAACGCTCTGCGCCTGGTCTAACAGGGTTGTGTTTTGAGCATAACGTGCATTAAACCAATCAGTCTCATCTCCCATTCCCTTGAAGAGCGAGATGTGTCGTGCCATGGCGTTTTTGCTATTTACATGATGGACTTTGTTAGTGGAAAAACTGAATGCTTCACTAGCGAGAAAACAGTTCAACCAACCATCTTCAGCGTGAGGATAAAGAACAAGCCTCTTTCATTCGGCCTCTTTACTTTCTCTTTACTTTACTTTTACTCCTTACTTTACTCCTTTACTTTTGTGGATAAAGAAATTGTGTTGTACTCACTCCACTGAAGACATCCAGTAGCCTACATATATAATTTAGTTTGTTAAGCGCAAAGATTTGTTTCAAAACTAATTGAAGTTTAAGTGTGGTCAATATCCACATACAGTTATATCTAAACACACGTCCTGTTCTTATGCCCCATATGGTGATGCAGACGTCTCCAAAACCCAACAGGAGGACAAATCTAAACTAGTTTTTATTAAATCAAATATAAATATGCAGATTATAAATAAAACTGCTAATAATAATAACATTATACTATTGCAGATTGTCATGAATAACCCCTGAGGTGAAGAAGGCACGGAGGCAGGGGTTTTTATATTTATGTAGAAAATAATAATTTTTGTAACATTTTAATCCTTTTTTTTCATATGTAAAAATATTTGTTTATTGCAGTGTGAATTCAGCAGTTTGTAAGCGTTTGGACCTGCACAGGGGCATAACTAATGCGCTCTGCGCTGAACTTTAGAGCAGCTTTTAGTTAGTCAATGGTGCAGTCTATTTCAGTTCCTCAAAATAGCAATGCACCAACATAGCCTTAACACACCTCCTTTATAGACCAGCACACCCACTGTAACGTTCAGCGGTGGAGTGACGAAGACAACGGGGCGAGGATCCAGTTGCAGATTTTAATAAAAAGCAGTATACTAATCTCACGGGGACAAATCAGAAATCGTAGTCAAGCAGGCATGAGATCACAAGGCAGGCGGCAGGCAAGGATAATCAAAAAAACAAGACAGAGGTCAAAAACACGGAAAAAGACTGGAACAAAAAAAAAACGTTGTAACGCCACTAACAGAGAGCAGATAACACATAACAGTTGACAATATTGCTGCGAGGGACTGTGAGTGTGTGTGCTGTTTTTGTAGTGAGTGTAATCAGTCATGACGGTCCTCCGGTGGTGTGTATGCAATCAGTTGTGATATGGAGCAGGAGTGTGTGTGTGTGCACCAGAGATCGCTGGTGATCGTGACACCCACAAGTCCACAAAGTGGTGCAAATGGATTTACAATTTAAACAATGTGGTGCAAAACGTGAAAATTACTGTTGCGCTGGTCTGAAAATAGCAACAAATCACGCCAAACATTGCGCCGGGTGTTTGATAGTACCCAAAATGTTACATTGAATCACAAAAACAGTCATAATTGTCAATTTATTGGAAATTGAGATTTAAATATAAGCAGAAATCAGAATAAATAATCCTTTTCATTAATGTATGGTTTGTTATGCTACGACAATATTTAGCTACAACAATTATACAATATAAGACAATTTAAAGTATGGAAAATATGGAGAAAAATCACTTTTAAAGTCGAAAAAATATGTTTTAATATATTTACAGAAATCAGTGATCATTATATTCACTTCAAATGACCATTACCTAATATGAAGATTACTGGCTTAAAATAAAAATGTCTTTGACCCATACAATGATTTTTGGGCTATTAAACATATAACTATGCAAGATAAGACTGCTTTTGTGATCCAGGATCGCAAATACATTTAAAAAACAATATAAATTGTTTATCAGATATGGCATATTTTCTTAAGCATAAAAAAGCAGAGAAATGTCATTCATTCATTCATCCATTTTCCTTTGGCTATGTCCCTTTATTCATCAGGGTTTACCACAGCAGAATGAACCGCCAACTTATCCAGCATATGTTTTACACAGCAGATGTAAAACCTTCCAGCTGCAACCCAGTACTGGGAAACACCCATAAACTCTCACATTCACACTCATACACTACAGCCAATTTAGCTTACCCAATTCACCTATAGCACATGTGTTGGACTGTGGGGGAAACCGGAGCACCCGGAGGAAACCCACGCCAACACGGGGAGAACATGCAAACTCCACACAGAAATGCCAAATGGCTCAGCCTGGACTCAAACCAGCAACCTTCTTGCTATAATGCGACAGTGCAAACCACTGAGCCACAGTGTTGCCACAAAGAAATTTAGCTCGTAAAAAATAATCAACACATTCATCTCTATTCAGCATTGTGGCAGCATTCTACTGCCTTGACCTCAATACTTGCAATCAAACCCAGTCTGATTGGTGATTCAACGCCACATCACCTTTTAAAATACACAGTGGATAATTGCAATTTATTTTACATAATACACCCTGATTAAAATGCCATTTGAAGCGTGAGCTAATAAAACAGTAAGTTTGATTACAGCACCATTAGATGATCTCATGCATGCCGAACCCCAAAACAGTGATTCAGAAACAACCAGAAGATTGTTTTTTCATTACGACTCTGTTCTCCTGATTGCACAGGTCGACCAGCCAGCTTTGGGAATGCCTTCAAGAGATTATTACCTCAGCGATGGGAATTACAAAAAGGTACATTGTGTTATTTTGTGCGAAGGATCTCTCTCTTTTTAGTCATGCTGTTAAAATTATACAAATCAGTAGCACTTTGTGTGTGTCTCTGTGCGTGATTTTGTGACGCATAAGAAGACAAATGTGTGTACACAGTTATTACAAGGAGATGGTGAATATATGAGGACATTTCTGATGTCTCTAATTCTCAATTTCTTTTTTTAAAAAGTAAAACAATGCACACACAGTAAAAGAAAATCAATAAATTTACAGTTTTCTGTATTTTGTGAATCATGTTTTGATTTTTCTCCATTTATTCATGCTTTTAAATTGCATTATGGGACCTTGATCTTTCTTCCAACAACCTTTTACCTTGAAAAGTGACTTTCATATACATTTTTAATAGTTTAAAGCAGGGATGTCAAACTCAATTCCCGGAGGGCCGCAGCCCTGCACAGTTTAGTCCCAACCCTAATTAAACACACCTGATCAAACTAATTGAGTCCTTTAGGCTTGTTTGAAACCTACCAGTAAGTGTGTTGAAGCAGGGTTGGAACTAAACTGTGCAGGGCTTAGACATCCCTGGTTTAAAAGGCACCTATTTTAAACCTTTTTACAAGATGTAAAATAAGCCTTAGGTGTCTCCAGAATGTGTCTGTAAAGTTTTAGCTCAAAATACTCATCAAATTATTTATTATAGCCTCCAGAATCTGCTTAATTTGGTGTCTGAATACATTGGAGCTGTTTTTGTAGCCTGTTGCTTTAAATGCAAATGAGCCGCTTCTCCCCGCCCACCGTTCCTATGTACGTGTCTGCTTCTCATCATTGGTTACATTAAATAAACAGCAGTCAGTGATAGAGACACGGATGAAGTTGAAATAAGCTCATTAGTCAAAAATACCAAGTAAGTTATTTGATGTATTTGTGGTGGAGTTTATTCAAGCCTTTCTGAAATGATGAGTCTCACACAAATATATTGTACAATTACGTTAAATCAAACGTTGTTCAAATGATGGATCTGTGACAGAGAAACTAAAGTTTGGGGATTCTTATCCCAAACGATGCATCGTACTATGATAGTTCAGCCGCGAGTTACATCGTTGTTTGAGAAATACACCTCTGAATGATTCTAAAAGCCACCAACTACTCTTTAATACAAATGGTTTGTTAATAATGCAATACTTAATTTAGCAATGAACAAGTAATAAGTAATAAAGTATGTAAATACAATTATTAAACACATTATAAATGTGCGTACAATTCAAGAATACAATGTGTAGCTGTATTTTTAAACTTCTTACTAACATTTATTCATGTAGAGTTAATAATTAACAGATAATGAATTCACTATTTGGTAATGCTTAACAAATGGTTCATAGTGAGTAATTACCAAGTGGGTCACACTTTACAATAAGGTTCATTAGCTATTGTTAATAAAAGCATTTATATCATGAACAAACAATGAACAATACATTTACTACAGTGCTTGTTAATGTTAGTTAATGAAAATACAGGTGTGTTAACAATGCATTAGTAAATGTTCAATTATGATTAATAAATGCTGTACAAGTGTTGTTCATTCATGTTAGTAAATGCATTAAATAATGAACCTTATTGTAAAGAGTTACCATAAAGTGTTACCCAAAACCCTTGTAATATACTGCCAGTAATGTTTTCTGTTATTTCACAGACTTATTTTTCTCTATGTATCATTTCTTATACATTATATTATTTCAAACTACTAAAAATGTCAATAAAAGTCACTTTGTTAAACCGTAGAGTTGAATTTTCAACATTAAAAGACGACACAGCAGAGATCAACATTCCATAATGCAATTCACAACTGTAAATAAACAGAAAACACCATACCTGCCAACACTCCCGTTTTTCCCGGGAGACTCCCGTATTTCACATCCATCTCCCGCCACCCTCCCAGTTTGTTATTTCTCCCAGGAAACTCCTGTAATTTGTACGCCCCAATGCAGTTTCAAAAAAGCACTTTTGTTCATATTTGTCAAGTTGCCAGATCGTGAATGAAGTTCATCACCTCACACAATTGACGCAATATTCAGATCTCATAGCATGTTTTACCTCAATCTGGCAACATTTGTTACAACTCAGGTGGCTGTTGATTACTGCGCATGAGGTAGATGCGGGACATGAGCGGTGGCAGTGGCCACAAAGCAGCTGCGTCAGTAGTAGTTCACATGATGGAAGGAAAAGAGTCAGGTCGTGCTTCAGCAAAGAAAAAAACATATACATGTAAATTTACCAACAGCTGGACGGAAGAATTCATGTTTTTGTTTAGCAGCCACCTTGACGCCGCCGACGCTTTCTCCAAGATGTGCCGTATTGATTTTAATGTCAGACACGGTGGGAAAAACGGCATTACTCAGCATGTGAAATCACAAAGGCACTAAAATTGTAAATGATGTTAAAATTATCAATAATGTTCAATTCCTTAGAGAGTTTATTGTTATCGTTTCGCTTTACAAGACCTCATTGTGTCACCAGGAGACATGGATATTACTTTGGGCTCATTTATATGTTTATTTTGTTATTTGTATTTTTATTTGTAATGTGAAAAACCATCAGCATTCAACTGAAGAAAAAACACACTACTGTAAACATACTGGAATTTTTAATTTAATATGTTACGATATTAAAAGTCCAACCCAGGCTCATTCTGAGAACGTAGTCCCGAGTACGTTTCTGTAGGCCGCGGAATATGTCCCGTCAGGTATGCCTTTTTGAACTTTTTGCTTTCGCAAATCCACGAGAGGTCGCTGCGGATGTTTTTTGAGATCTCAAATGTCTCTCGCGAGTGCCGTTCACGCTTGCTGTTTTTGCGTAAACCCACCAGAGGCCGCTGTCGGCTGACTGTTTGGCTGACTGAATGACTGACTGACCATCCGATCGACTGACCCACCTTCCCCCTTCTCTAAACCCAACCAAAATTTTATCGATTGACCCGCACACACACTTCCCTAAACCCAACCAACAACTTTCAAAAAAGAAATCCAGAATGAAACAAAATCCCTTGTCTCTTTTTAACCACATTTTCAGACTTTACCTGCATTCTCACCCTGTTATTTACTGGTTTATTTCATTATTTGGATTCGTGGTCAACTCCTCTCTGCGACTCAAGTCCGCCGACGAACACGGCGAGCTAACGGGACAAACTGGTTGCAGTGGGAAAGTCGTCCACACGAGGCGAGCGGTCGGTTGGTAAGCGTGAAAAGAAACGGCGTCACACCGCCCCGTAGTGTTCGTTTAAAAAAATGAAACGCAGCTATACGTACCTCTGACCATGTAATGTGTCTCCAGAAACGTACTCGGGACTACGTTTTCACAATGAGCCTGTGTTGTAAAAGTCACAATAAAACATTAAAAAGAATTATATAATTTATTTAATTTAAAATTTATAAAACATTTAGATAATCTCCCGGAATTTCAAAACCAAATGTTGGCAGGTTTGGAAAACACAATACTGAATGTGTTAATTGACATATTTTTTACAGTGCAGTTTTCTGTGAGCGTTGAGTTTATATATAGGCAGGGGCGCCCCTGTGTTTTGTGTCTTATTGATTTAGTGTACAGTGTGTCATTTGGGATGCAGCTAATGAAATAAATGACCAAAATACCAAATAATAGCCTACCTGGCATGAGTGTAAACGCATTCACCATCGGGAGGCGCTATAATCACTCTCACAGGAGAATACTGCTCTCACAATCCAAAATATATAAAGTTATCCAACATGTGTGCCCGATAGCTCCGCCGCTTCTGTTACGCGCTCAAAGCTGCGGTCGTTGAGTGTGTGAAGTGTCCATCATTACACACTTCTGTTTACCGGCTGAATGAGTGCATCATCCGGGTAAATAGAGTGCATTATTGTTAGAGTTTTCAGTGTGAACGCACTACTGACACTATTTATACTAACAAATGGCGTAGAATAGTGCATACGTATTCGATTTGGGACGCAGCTGATGTTAAACTCGAGGACATCGCTGCTTTGACAGCTTACCTGACGATCGCACTCAACTCTCTTCCTGCTACTTATGGACTGAACCATACAGTGAAAGGAGGGGGGTGCAATTTGACAGTGACAGTTGTGACAGACACGAGGGGCAGATATAAGCCGTATTTTTATTTTTTATTTCTAATAAATTGTTTTACTTGTAATTTAGAGATACATTCATAATTTATATTACATTATAGTACTGTTATTAATTATAAAGCAGATCTCTGTGGGCCCCTAGAGTGCATGGGCCCTTAGAATCGTCCTAACTTTCCCCCCCTTAGCGGCGCCCCTGTGTAAAGGGCAATAGAAAAAACATGCAAAAAACCTGAGTATGTGTGTGTTTGGGGGCAGGTGCGCGAGGCCTACCTGGAGTTCATGGTTTCGATGGCAAGGATTGCAAGGGAAGACCGAAATTTGACCCAAGATGAAGAGCGTGTTCTGGAGGACATGTCTCAAGTGCTGGAGCTGGAGACAGACATCGCTAACGTGAGCTCCTCGATCAAACGCTCAATAAATAACACAGGCAAAAGCATCTGTGAATGATCTAAATAATGTGAATGTCAAATGCTTCAACAGGCTACCTCACCAGCAGAAGAACGCAATGACATCACTGTGCTCTACAACAAGATGACGCTGAGAGAAGCGCAGCAAACGTTCAACCTCAATGTAAGTCTCTAATTTATCAGGAGTCGCCACAGTGGAATGAACCGGCAACTATTTCAGCATATGTTTTATGCAGCGGATGCCCTTCCAGCAGCAACCTATTACTGGGAAACACCCATACACTCATTCACACATACACTCATACACTACAGCCAAATTAGTTTATTCTATTGACCTGTAGGGGTAGAACATGCAAACCCAGCTGGGACTCGAACCAGCGACCTTCTTGCTGTGAGACGACAGTGGTAACCACTGAGCCACTGTGCTGCCATACTACAAATTATTTTTCTAGTGTGGTAGGTAGAAATTGCAGAAGATAAACAGCTTGATATGTGGTTCAACGATGAATTAGCAAATAATCTTATTTTTTACTATAGTTTTTATTAAAAATATTATTATTATTTAAAATATATATATTATGATTATTATTATTATTATTATTATTATTATTATTATTATTATTATTATTATTGTTATTATGATTATGATTATTATTATTATTTGTATTATTATTATTATTATTATTATTATTAT
>CAIGQQ010031610.1:323858-337718 GCA_903798035.1 Danio albolineatus
GAATGGAAGGAAGGGCCAAATAAAAGGAAGGACCGAACAAGGAATGGAAGGAAGGATCGAACGAAGGAAGGACCGAACTAATGAAGGAAGGATTCAATGGAACAAACTAGGGAAGAAACAAAAATATGAACGATCGAACGAATGAACGGAAGAAGGAAGGACCAAATGAATGAAGAACGGATTCAAGGAAGGACTGAATAAACTAAGAAAGGAAGGTATGAACGCACAATGAACAGTGGACCCAATGAAGGAAGGAACAAAAAATATGAATGAACGAATGAATGGATGAGTGGGTGAACAAATGAAGAGAGGAACGAAGGAAGGAACAAATGAATGAACAAACAAACCAACAAACGAATGAATGAATGAAGGAAGGACAGAACAAACAAACAATGGAAGGAAGGTTGGAAGGAACGAACAACTGAAAATAGGAAGATCCTTAAAAACACTACTGAATGTTATGTTTACACATCCCTGTACAAACTCCATGTAAACGCATCAACTATTCACAGTGTAATACTCACTACTCACTACTCTTGAGTACTTTTAACAGGTCTACTTTTTACTCATACTTTGAGGAATATTTACTACAGATACTTTTACTCGCACTACATTTTTGGGCAAGTAATGGTCCTATCACTTGAGTATGATTTATCCGTACTCTTTCCACCACTGCTTAAAATGAAGTCAAATACTTTTATTTTCAGTTGACATCACACGTGCCTCAGCCGCGTATTAACATGTCTTCATAGTAACATGTGTAAACATATCCACAAGACAGGACTTGCGCAAAGCAACTGGGATTAAAAGATCTGTTCAGCTCTCTGTGATCAGCTGCAACTAAAGAATGAGGCTTATCAATTTAAAACATTTAGAAAACGGTGCATGTTTGTAATAAAGACAGTAAAATCACAGACTTTGTATGTGAAAAAAACGAAATCGTGAACCCTATTCACTCGCAGTTTCTTGCCTTAAAATAAGGTAAACTACTTTTATTTTTAGTTGACATCATACGTGCCTCCTAAAAAAACAGATTATTTATTTCCTTATCCCATAGTAAGCAATTAGCCCTGTTAATCAGTTAAAACGGATACCAGATTAATTAGATGATATGCAAGCTAATTAACCAAGAGTCAAATAGACTCTCAGCGGGGTTTGCTCCTCTGTGTTGTTCAGGTGGGAGAACTGATCAAGAAGATTCAGGAAGCTTATGTGGAAACTCTGGAGGAACTGAGCTGGATGGATGAACAGTCCAAAGTGAAGGCCAGAGAGAAGGTGAGCTTAAACATTTATTTATTTAGCCTTTTAAGGGCACCTATGATGAAAATCAACTTTTGTAAGCTGTTTGTGTCAGGGTTTGAGGGTGAGGAAAAGGAGCAAGGACAAAAATAAAATGAGTATTTATTAATAGTAAAATAAAATAAATAGCAAAACGGCAAAATAAACTACCCCTAGGGGGAAAACATTAATAAACAAATAAACAAACAAATTTGACAGGCTGGCAGGGATATGGACTGGAAACAGGACAGGACTAGAAATGAAGACAAACTGGCACAGGACAGCAGACATGAGAAGAATATACGCAGAAATAATAAACACATAAACAGGTGTACATGATAGACTAATAATGGGTTAACAAGGAGGGTGGGGCTAGACAATTCACGGAGAGCGCATGACAAACACCGCAAGCCAAGTGCTCACATTAAGACTAGAACACGCAGCCAATGAGAACTCATTAACCGCGTGTTCGAATGACGACATGAAAGCACGCGGTGCATGTAAACATGCTCCACGTGCTAAACACAACACGAACAGAGGACTGAACGCAAGACACAAGTACAGGGTGCATGTTTTATCCCAGCGCCAACCGAAACTGAAACCCACTAGACTGAGACTCTGGGAATAAACACCACGCTGCAGACAGACGAACACAAACACCAGGACGAGAGCGCGCAATCACAAACACCAATCGCTCACAATTGGCACTCATACAGAGACAAAATGACAACACACAGGACTAGACAGAGCTAGTGTTGGGACTTTGGCCACCAAAACAAGAACTAACAAGACTGGAGTGGCAGAACCCTGACAGTTTGGACAGAATCGTGTGTAGTAGTACGTCTACGGTCATATTGGAATAATATAAACCAAACAGGTCTTTTTTTTAATTTCCTGACGTTAAAATAGGATCCAAATCCCTGCCGTTTTGAGACCCAGCGCAACGTGATGAAGGAGTGCGGTTTCTCCACCCACGAATTGATTGACAGCCGTGTATTAACATGTCTTCATAGTAACGTGTAAACATATCCACAAGACAGGACTTGCGCAAAGCAACTGGGATTCAAAGATCTGTTCAGCTCTCTGTGATCAGCTGCAACTCAAGAATGAGGCTTATCAATTTAAAACATTTTGAAAACAGTGCATGTTTGTAATAAAGACAGTCAAATCACGACTTTCTAAGTGGAAGAACTGAAGGCTTCGCTAATGAGAAAACAGTTAATAGTTAAGACAGAAACAGAATCTATAAATAAACCATTAAATAACAAGGTGAGGACGTGGTAAAATCTAAAAACATGGTAAAAATGAGACGAGGGATTTTAGCTTTTTCTGGATTTGCTGAACTTGCTGCGCGTTTTTTTCCGTTGTGTTTTCAATAACTTGCTGCGCGTTTCTTCCGTTGTCTGTGTTGTGAAAATTTGTAACAGGTGTGCTGTCAAATTGATGAAAATAATTTCTTAATCTGCCGGTGTTTTCTGTTATTGCATGTGCTTTCTTAAATTGCGAGAGGTAGCTTTAGTGATGCGTCTTCCGCTTTTAGTTAGATCGTGCGCATAGATATGTAAATATCTATGGAGCACGCGCTTATGTTGGAATGGTGGCTGATTATATATATATTACACATAAATAATACAAATTTTGGAAAATATACACGGGGGTAATAATTCTGTCTATTTAGTACTATGTCAGAATTATTAGCCCCCCTGTATATTCCCCCACTTTGTGTTTAACAAGAAGATGTTATCAACACAACACATATCTTTGCCATGATGACAGTACACAATATTCGACTAGATATTTTTCAAGATATTCAGCTTAAAGTGACATTTTAAGACTTGACCAGGTTAATTCAGCAAGTTAATTAGGCAAATTATTAATTATGGTTTGTTTTATAGACAATCCAAGTCCCCCACAGTCCAAAGATATGCGGTACAGGTGAATTGGGTAGGCTAAATTGTCTGTAGTGTATGTGTGTGAATGAGAATGCATGGATGTTTCCCAGAGATGGGTTGCAGCTGGAAGGGCATCCGCTGCATAAAACAAATGCTGGATAAGTTGGCGGTTCATTCCGCTGTGGCGGAATAAAGGGACTAAGCCGAAAAGAAAATAAATGAATGAATGAATGAATAAATAAATATATATATATATATATTTATATCTTTCTCTTTGTTTATATATATATATATATATATAAATGAAAAGTAACTAGTTACTATTTAATTGAGTAATTTTTTATATCAGATACTTACTCGAGTAGCTTTTAAGACTGTTACTTTCACTTGAGTAAAAATTTCCGCAAGTACTTGTACTTTTACTTGAGTACAGATTTTGGATACTCTACCCACCTCTGTTTATTTTTAATATTATTGGAAGTCAAATATTGTTACAATCATTTTGGATTGTCAATTATTCTTCATTATTTTTAAATATGCATTTAATGCGCTTCAGCAATTCTCATTTTTCTCAAACTTCATGATGTTTTCCATATTTTGCAGGCCATGGCCATATCAGAACAGATTGGTTATCCCGACCACATCCTTGAAGAGGAAAATAAGAAGCTGGACCAGGAATATGCTCACGTATGGAAACTTGAGCTCTCAATAAAACCTAAACTTCACTGACACGCTGTAAATAAAAGCCTGTTGACAGCTCAGACAGAAGCACTTCTGTTTTATGTGCTCTTATCTTTCAGCTTAATTTCAGCGAGGAAAACTACTTCGAGAACATTCTGGAAAACCTGGCAGCATCGGCTCAGAAAGGTCATAAAAAGCTGCGGGAGCCCGTGGATCCTGACATGTATGAAACATAAATAAGTGCTAGTTTAATGGTTTCTCTCTGGACAGAAACATCACGCTTTTGGTCTGTTTCTGTGAATGTTGTAGGTGGATTATTGGTGCGGCAGTGGTCAACGCCTTTTACTCGCACAACAGAAACCAGATTGGTAAGTTCAGCTTGCTATTAGAGATATATTCTATTGAATATAACACAGAAAATTAAAATAAGGGTGGCCTGGTGGCTCAGTGGTTAGCACTGTCGCCTCACAGCGAGAAGATTGCTGGTTCGAGTCCCAGCTGGGCCATTTGTGTGTGGACTTTGCATGTTCTCCCCGCTCCGGTTTCCCTCACAGTCCAAACACATGCGCTATAGGTGAATTAGATTAACTAAATTGGCCGTAGTGTATGGGCGAGTGTGTGAATGAGTGTTTATGGGTGTTTCCCAGTACTGGGTTGTGCCTGGAAGGGCATCCGTAAAACATATGCTGTTCATTCTGTTGTGACGACCCCTGATATATAAGGGACTAAGCTGAAGGAAAATTAACGAATGAATGATTGAATGAAGATTAAAATATTGTGCTGTATATTATGTAGCGGGCGCCACGGTGGCGTAGTGAGTAGCACGTTCGCCTCACAGCAAGACGGTCGCTGGTTCGAGCCACGGCTGGGTCAGTTGGCATTTCTGTGTGGAGTTTGCATGTTCTCCCCGTGGTTGCGTGGGTTTCCTCCAGGTGCTCCAGTTTCCCCCACAGTCGAAAGACATGTGGTACAGGTGAATTGGGTAGGGTAAATTGTCCGTAGTGTATGTGTGTGAATGAGTGTGCATGGATGTTTCCCAGGGGTGGGTTGCAGCTGGAAGGGCATCCGCTGCGTAAAACAAATGCTGGATAAGTTGGCGGTTCATTCCGCTGTGGCGACCCCGGATTAAAGGGACTAAGCCGACAAGAAAATGAATGAATGAATGAATATTATGTAGCACCTTACAATAAGGTTCTTAACCTCGGTTAACAAAGATAAACAGCATTACCTTATAACTAGGGCCAGACAGAATGTGCGGACATTTTTTGCTATTTATGTCGAATGATTTTGGGAGTATCATAACTAAAACCTTAATATATGAGATAAAAAGTAAGACCTTTTTAACTTGTATTTAATGTTTACAATGCAAATCCACTAAACAAATCAAGTCTTCTATATAATAAATCTACTAAAAGATCGATATTACTTTACAAACTGTATTCTAAATAAACTATATGAACATTTTCATATTAGTCACTAGCTACGTTTCCATCCACCTATTTTTATTCGCATTTTGGATATGCGCATTAAAAAAAAGTTGATGGAAACGCCATGATGTGCAAAAACTTTGAAAATGCGCATAGAAAATGTATGCGCATAACTGAGTAGGATAAACTTTTTATTCGATAAGAGAAGATGAGCATAAACTGTGATGGAAACACTTTTACCGCATAAATTCCAGTATGCGCATTAAAAAAGGTAATGTGATTCTGTTATAAGAGATCATGTGATGATAAAAATGTGTGTAAATGGACAAACCAGCAGGCTGAGCACATCGTAAAACATCTGAAATGTTGTTTTAGTCATTTTAAAATGCCTCACCGTTTCAGTAGTTGTGTTATTATATTATTAATGACCTCCAGAATCAAGAGCGTCTGTGCTCCGCGTCTGACACCTTCAAACGCCACCGCCCGTTCACTGCGTGTCAAGATTGTCTTCTGAGGCACAGGTCATTTATTAAATGAAGAAAAGATTCATGCAGCTTCTCCTACTGCAGAAAATCACTGTTGATATTTGGCGCCAGTTAATCAGGAAGTGACGATTTTGTCCGATTTGACTCGTTGGATGGAAACGCTGCTTTATTCGCAAGACTTTTATGCCATAATCCAGTTTTGCACATAAAGTTCATTTGCATTTTTGGATGGAAGCTAATGATTATACTGAAATTATTTTAAAAACTGAATAAATATAGGCGGTTCATTCCGCTGTGGCGACCCCAGATTAATAAAGGGACTAAGCCGAAAAGAAAATGAATGAATGAATGAATAAATATAAATTTACACACATTTACACAAGTAGATATACAAAGTATTTGTAAAAAGAATCAAAGATGGGCTAAAAATCTGCGGAAATCTGCGGAATTCTGTGTGCACAGATTCTGTGTGGGCCTACTTATTAGCATATTATTTATATTAGTTAATGTCTTTTCCGATTTACATGTACATTACATTTATTCATTTAGCAGAGGTTTTTATCCGATTTACAAATAAGGACAAATAAGCACTTCAGGATTAGCAGAAAGCAGCAGCTTTACAAAGTCTAAGTTAGTTTAAAAGTTTATTTCCCTTAAAGTTTTTCCCCAAACTTTTTTCTAAAGGTTATTTCTGATTTACAGTTATGAGTAAAATGTTTTGTTTTATTCTCTGAAGAATGTTTCCGAATGTCAGATAAAAGTGATTTACAGCTATTGTTTCCTATTAAACAGCAAGAACTCTGCCATGTTTTCAGATGTATACCTATAAATTGTAAGTGCCGTCTCCCGTCTAAATCTATATTTTATAATAATAATAATAATAATAATTTTTATTTATATTGCGCTTTTCTCACACTCAAAGCGCTAACAAGAGCATCAGAACACAGTGGAACATGAAATACACACAAAAAAAAGAATAAAAAATAAATAATAAAAAATACAGATTAAAAGAAAGCCTCATAAGTTATAAGCAATAATAAAAAGGTGAGTTTTAAGAAGTTTCTTAAAACAGTCCAGGGAGCTGGCGTTCCTGATGTCTGTGGGAAGAGCATTCCACAATTTAGGTGCATGATAGGAGAATGCCCTTCCTCCCATGGTGCTAAGTTTACAACGAGGCTGAAACCAGGTGAGCCCAGAAGCGGAACGTAGATTACGAGAGGAAGAGGATGTGGATATAAGATCACAGATATAATCAGGAGCAGAACCATGAACAGCTTTATAAGTTAAAATCAAGGTTTTAAAATCAATACTTGACTTAACAGGCAACCAGTGTAACTGGTGGAGTACTGGGGTAATGTGAGAACGAGATGATGTGTTAGTTAACACACGTGCGGCAGAGTTTTGAACGTATTGTAAAATCTTAAGTGAATTTGTTGGCAGACCCCCAAATAAAGAGTTACAAAAATCTAAACGAGACTTAATAAAAGCATGGACAAGCCTTTCAGCGTCTGGTGTAGAGAGAAAAGGACGGATGCGGGCAATGTTCCGTAAGTGATAAAATGCAGTTTTTGTTAACTGTTTAAAATGAGGTTTCAGGCTAAGCTGAGCATCAAAAAGTACACAAAGATTTCGCATCTGCATAGAAGAAGTTAAAAGAGAATCATCAACTGTTAATGTGAGATTACCACATCTATTTACAGTCGAGGGTGTGCCAATGAGTAAAATCTCAGTCTTGGAGCTATTTCATTTGAGATAGTTTTGTTGCATCCAGGCTTTAATTTCAACCAAGCAGGCGTTAAGTATAAAACACATATCAGGCCCGTAGCCAGCCTAGTGTTCTTTTTCTCAAAAGTGGATTTTTTTTGTATTTTCCCCCACATATTGTATTTGATTAAGAAGTTTAAATACAGCATTTATTTGGAATCTTATGAAATATTTTGTGTTGGATTCGCTTGTCTTCTGGAATCATGTGCACGCATTTTGCAGTAACAAAAATAATGACTGTTTTGTCAAGTTGCTTACTAAGATCATGTGCAAATTTTGTCAGCCCAAACACACTACATTTTTCCATTTTTATGGGGACTTCCTCTAGAGGTAGACGTATGGTGAAATTCAAATATGCAATTTGTTGTGATAATCAATACGCACAATATTGATAACAATTATTTTAACTTTTAGAGTGCTTTTAAAATATATTCAGGTTGTATTAGTGGTTGTTCATCACAGCACCACATGCTTGAATATTTAATAGGTGATTTATGTATTTCATGTATTTTCTGATGTTGTTCGAGCAATTGGATTTATATCCGATCAGAATAAAACGAATGAAGTGACCAGGTGTAAACAGCCTCAAAAACACAAACGTGACGGGATTAGCGCATTTTGCTGTGACAGCTGTGGCTGAGGTTTGTAGTATAATCCTTAATGAGCCTTCATCTGACAGTTGGCAAAAATAGGGAATGGGAGGTCACATGACTAATCAATAATGCCCAATATAGACCATTTCAATGTGGTCATACCATTGGCCCATGAACATTTCCTGCTTGTTTTCAAACTATTTTATAACTATAACAAGATGCAATTTAATCATAACTTAATGTTAAAACAGCTATCATAACATTATTTATCAATATGTGGCTCTTTTTGGATTCTCGCAAGCTATAGAAATGACAAATGTAAAACAGGATGTACGTTGGGACCATTGTTTTTGTTTACACCTTTCGAAATGGTCTATACAGGACGTCTTGGCTAATCCAGTTAATCTAAAACCTCATGGTAGTGACAAATTCTCATCTGTTAGGAAGTAACGTTAGCCTTACCCTGTTTGGCAGTCGTTTTGAACATATAATCAATATTTTGCGACAATGACACTGCTGCCTGCTTTCTCTTCAGTCTCTTTGTCGTTTCGACCCATATCGTTAGGTTGTTGCTAGAATGGATACGTTTGCGGCCGGAAGTTAACGAGAATTATTTATATTATTTATTAAATTTCGCTTTAATTGTATTTTATTATCGTCTACCCCCACCCCAACCCTAAACCCAACCGTCACAGTAACCTAAAAACAGTAGTTGTACAGAGTATTATTTATGTTATCTATTAAATTACCCAATAAATGTTTTTTAACGCCTACCCCAACCCCAACCCGAACCCTAAACCCAACCGTCACAGTACTGTAAAAAAAATTATTATTGTTATACAGTGTCATAAAAAGATTCCGCTTTATTAATGTGCATATCGCACTTCCAGCCTGCCGCATATCCGATCTAGCCTTTACTGTCACATTCAGACAGGTTTGAAACGATAGTTTTAATCTTATTTGACTTGCTTTTAACGTCTTTGAACTAATACTGCTGTCGTACAGTCGATGGAAAACATTTGATGCAAGGAATTTTTCCCTTGTTGTCAGACGGCATCTTGTGCCGTTTAAATGAAGCCTCGTCATCGCTAAAGTGAACCCAAACAAATGTAATTCATCAAAATGTTTGACACACACACACGTAGCCTGTACTGTCCTACTAACACATTGATCGAATAAGTGTCACAAAGTGAAAATAAAGTGCCATTAAATGACAGAATAACACATACCGTGGTAAATACTACACAATACACACTAATTAAATGAAACATAAGCGGCTCCCGATTAGAATCAACATGCAAATCAGCCAGCAGAGTATCAGTAACAGACTTTTGTTGGCCATTTTTGGAAATTGCATGGCTAACATACCTGCTACTCTCATGCCAGTAAAGTAGTTTGCTCTTTATAATACAGTGAGCTAGTCTGTGTGTGTGTGTATGTGTGCTTGCGTGCGTGTGTGTGCATACATGCATGCGTGCATTGAAGAGCCGCGGAGTACAGTTTAACAGCTGACAGGTCAGGAACACTGACGGCAGACACTGAATTAGGAGAGCGATTTTTTTTTCTCTCGCACTTGAACCACATCTGACAGAAGCATAACAGCTTTAACACACGTTTTTCTTTCAAAATTAAAAGTTTTGCATTACAAAACACTCTGTAAGCCACTGAAAACAGTATTGACACCCAGTTGAGAAACACTGCTCTGGCTGGTAACAATTCTTAACGGAGGTTTTAAGCAGCCTACCGGAAGACGCTGGTCACTTTGGTGCCCTTCATGCAGCAATGAAAAAAAAGGTCTATACCTATAAATTGTCAGTGCCGTCTCCCATCTAAATCTATATTTTATAAAACACATATAAGTCATATAGTTCATATAAGCTATAGTTTAAAGGATTAATATATGTTTTTAAAATGATTATTTATTTTTAATATATTTTGGAAGTCCATTATTGTTACAGTTGTTTTGGATGCCTGTTTATTCTCCTTCGCTTTCTACATGTCGAAATGTACAATAACATTCTAAAATGTTTGATATTTTGTCATTTTTGGAAAATCCTATAAATAAAGTTGGTGGAAAAAGACAATATGATAAAATAATGTTTAAATTATGATTTATTTACGTATGTAAATATGTGTAAATTTTATTTATATTCAGGCTTTATATTAATTTCAGTAATTTTATTGACTAATATGCAAATGTTTATATGATTTATTTACAATACAGTTTGTAAAGTAATATTTTCCGTCTTTTAGTAAATATAATATGTTAGACATTTGCTTTGTTTACCAAACCAACGGATCTAATTGGGTTTGCATTGTAAACCTTAAATAAAGTAAAAAGGTATGTTTTATTTAGGGCTGTCAAAATTAGCGGGTTAACGCACGCTGATTAATTTGAAATATTGAACGCGTTAAAAAAATTAACGCATTTAACGCAGTGGCAGGTTTTTTTATTTCCTGTTGTGGCCGACGTGTGTTCAGGGCCGGCGCGTCCATAGAGGCGACCTTGGCAGCCGACAAGGGCGGCAGAATAGTGAGCGAACCCCCCGGTCCTCACTTTAATCCGCGACACCTACCCCAGATGATAAGTGCCAGATGATGTCGCAAGCTGTCAAAGACAGCCCTTTATTCCAAAAGTTGATTCCATGCGCCCTCAAATGTTTCATTAAGTTTGATGTGTTTCCCCCTTACATGCAACTTCTGTAAAGCGACTGCTTCCCGTTATTGTGTCAGAATCCTTGTTTTTAAAATACAACTATACTTCAGAACGCTAGTTTAAGCAAATTTGATGAACGCGACCGTGCGCGTTGATGACTCTGAAGGGAGTCGCTTATACCGGGTGAGCTCGATGTACTGCCCGCGTTGTCTGTGTGTGTGTGTGTGTGTGTGTAAGTTTGTGTATGTGTGGATATCCTAACAACAAGATTAAACGCCTAACATCGCAGACAGTCGCTCAAAGCAGTTTAGAATTTAATGTTTAGAGATGGCGTGACCAAAGTCCATGTAAGAAGTCTAGTCTATAGTCTTTAGTACGTGACTTTGATGTACCCCTTGGTGCTTCTTGCGTCCTTGTCACAGCACCAGTGGACAGAATTTAAGCACTGAAATTCACATGCTGCCAACTACCAAAATGTTAAGGAGGACTAAGCAAAATTGTTTCTACTTTATAATTAATGTTCTCACCTAGCAAAACAACTTTACAATGAATACAATTGTTTGTATTCATTCATTTATTTTCTTTTCGGCTTAGTCCCTTTATTAATCCAGGGTCGCCACAGCGGAATGAACCGCCAACTTATCCAGCATCTGTTTTACGCAGCGGATGCCCTTCCAGCCACAACCCATCTCTGGGAAACATCCACACATTCTCATTCACACACATACACTATGGCCAATTTAGCTTACCCAATTCACCTGTACCGCATATCTTTGGACTGTGGGGGAAACCGGAGCACCCGGAGGAAACCCACGCAACCACGGGGAGAACATGCAAACTCCACACAGAAATGCCAACTAGCCCAGCCGGGGATCGAATCAGCGACCTTCTTGCTGTGAGGCGAACGTGCTAACCACTAGGCCACCGTGGCGCCCTGTTTGTATTCAATACTTTATTATTATAATTTTCCAATTTCCATATTTGCAATGCCTGTATTTTGGATTTTTTTGTAGATCACTTAGAATCCAACATGGAAAAAAATTTTGTTTGTTATTGGCATTGATTGTTTTAAAATTCACATGGCACTTACATGCCTGTGTTTTTATTTCTGTAATAAATACGGCTTTTCGTGATTAATCATGAATAATCACGAACAAAATTGTGATTAATTAGGTAATTTTTTTAATCAATTGACAGCCCTAGTTTTATTTCATGTTTTTAGTGTTTAGTTACTATATTCTAGCCGAAATAAAACAAATAAGACTTTCGTGAGAAGAAGAAAATATTACAGGAAATACTGTTTAAAAAAATCCTTGCTCTGTTGAACATCCTATGAGAAACATTTGAAAAAGAAAAACATAATTCTGACTTTAACTGTATTCCTCTGTTCTCAAAAATGTACCCCTGGGCACATTTTCCCAACGATCCTGTGTTAAATTTTAATTTTTTTAACCCAAATGGAAAGTCCAAAATCCAAAGTATTGACATTTACTTAACAACCGAGTCTTGGTTTACCATTCAAAACGGCCAAATCTTTTCAGCTCCACCAAATCGAGCAGCACAAAACCATCCAAAGATCTGCCCGTCAGAGCAGGTCACAACGCCAACTAAAAGCATCATCATCCAAACGCTGTCAAGTATCTGTTCTGGTCAGATTTCTCCTCAGCTTTTTGGAGGGCTCTCAGTGTAAATGCGTTCTCAGCCCATTGTCGTAATGGCTCTAATGCCTGTAGTGCTTTTCTCTTGTAGATTAAACAAAGCTAGTTTCAGGCTCCAGTGCCCACAAAGCTGCCGCTTCCAGAGAGAGAGACGAGCCACGGACGCTGTTCAGCCTGGGTTAATACCCAGATTACAAAAGCCAAGTGATTATGCAGATTTTCAGCGGGAGAAATTTCCACATAATTACTCTTAGATTGCACATTTTAATGTTCCTGGACAATCTGGGTAACACTTCAAGCTGAATTGCCATTTCGGAGACAAGAGCGGCAGCTGTAACTGTGGCAGCTTGTGTCATTTTGACATTTTGCTTTAGCCGCAGGACGCTGAAACATCTCTGTCATACACTACACACCATTAACATCACATCACAGCTTAAAAAAACGAAACAAAAACACTTTCACTAGTTTGTCTAACTCGTCCCCTAACATCATGACTTTTGACAAATGCCATTTCAGCGTATCGCAAATCACCATTCAGCTAATGCAAATGACATTTTAACCATGTTGCAGAATAAAATGTCCTTTTGCTTTGTTAAGGCTAAATTTATAGCTGGACATAATGTATACTAAATGCACGTTACACAATATAACAAAACTAATTTGCATAATTTGCTTGGCTTGACATTATTCACAATAAAAATATTGAGTGATATTTAACTTTATTTTTTCATTTTTACTAATGCACTGAAATCAAATGTCATTTCACCGAATCTTAATCCTCCCTTCATCATGTAATGCAAATGACATTTTAACCCATACCTGTCAACATTGGGATGTGAAAATAAGGGATGACCCCCCGCTAATAATAATAATAATAATAATAATAATAATAATAATGGCGCCACGGTGGCCTAGTGGGTAGCACGATCGCCTCACAGCAAGAAGGTCGCTGGTTCGAGCCCCGGCTGGGTCAGTTGGCATTTCTGTGTGGAGTTTGCATGTTCTCCCTGTGTTCGCGTGGGTTTCCTCCGAGTGCGGTACAGGTCCAAAGACATGCGGTACAGGTGAATTGGGTAGGCTAAATTGTCCATAGTGTATGAGTGTGAATGTGTGTGTGTATGTATGTTTCCCAGGGATGGGTTGCGGCTGGAAGGGCATCCGCTGCGTAAAAAATATGCTGGATAAGTTGGCGGTTCATTCCGCTGTGGCGACCCCGGATTAATAAAGGGACTAAGCCGACAAGAAAATGAATGAATGAATAATAATAATAATAATAATAATAAAAATATATAATAATAATAATTCCCCAAATTACTAGATATGTTCATCTGGAGCGGTTTCATTGTGAATAAACAGTTGAAACGGTCAGCAATAGATTAAATATTATTATTATTATTATTATTATTATTATTATTATTATTATTAT
>CAIGQQ010031610.1:342975-372034 GCA_903798035.1 Danio albolineatus
ATTAGCAGTTTTAGTTTTTGTCAGCTTTGTGTTTTTGACTTTTTGGCACCATCTAGTGTCTAAGTAATGCGCAGGTTAGTGTATACTCCATCAGCTGTTTTTGTTTCTGTAAGCTTTGCGTTTTTGACTGTTTGGTGCCATCTTGTCTGAATAATGTGCAGGTTAGTATATCAGCAGTTTTCGTTTTTGTAAGTTTTGTGTTTTTGACTGTTTGGCGCCATTTAGTGCCTGAATAATGCACAGGTTAGTGTATACTCCATCAGCTGTTTTAGTTTTAGTCAGCTTTGCATTTAATTAAAGAATACGGTTCAGAACAATGTTTTGTGTCTAATTTTTATGTTTTGAGGCAAGTAGCCATGTAATAAGTGGGATAAAGTACATCCAGGATGGTTGTTTTTACAGAATAAAGCCCTTCAGTCTTATACAACAGTGTTCTGCTTCTTGTCAGACTGCCGATAAACCTGTCAAGCATTATTCTGAGATAACAACCTCCGAGATGTACTTTATCCTTCACTTGACTAATGAAACTAGTAACACTTAAAAATAAGGTTGTATTATTTAATGTTAGTTAATGCATTTACCAAGACAAACAAACAAAATAAAATACATTTATTACAGTGTTTATTCACCTTTGTTAATGTTAGTTATTAAATAAAGTTGTCCATGATTAATGGATGAATATGTACGAATATGGATTTTAATGACGCGTAAGTAAGTTGAACTATTAATTATTAGTATGTTGAACTATTAACAATTAATAAATGTTGTACAAGTACTTTTCATAATTAGTTCATGTTTGTAAAAAAATAACTAATGAAACTCCATTGTAAAATGTAACCAAAAATACAGATGTTTTACAGTATTTTATCAAATCTATTTCAACAGGCCGTAATTTTGACAAGGATGGAAACATGTATAACTGGTGGAGCAACTACTCCGCTGAACGCTTTGAGGATCAGTCTAAATGCATGGTGGAGCAGTACGGCAGATTCAGCTGGAAACTCGCAGGAGGCCAGAACGTAAGTTAAAACTGGCCCGGTGCGATGGAAAGAATCTGTACACAAACTTCTTAAAACAAACGAAATGAACCACTGTTAAGATTGTACTCGCAGTGCGTGTAGTTAGTGCATACTTTGGATCGGATTTGAAACATTTCCACTGCTCTAAAGAAGAATAACAATGAGTGAGATCTTAATCAGCTCTTCGAGACAGCAATGAAAATAAATGCAAACTATTATGACTTTAGCTGATGTAAAAGCACTCAAATGTAAGGGAAGCAAAAATGATCTGCATCATTACATTTCGAACCACTAAAATCAGACTGATCTTAAGACAAGAAAGCTGTTTATTTATACTGAGAAGTTTAGTCTTTTTACAGAGATTAAAAAGCATTCAGTGATTATTTTAGTAAATGTTTTAGAATGGTAGATTTTTAAAGGTGTGATTGCTTATTAAAGCAAAAATAGGGCAAAATCAGTAATAAAATACATTTTTACAATGTTTATTCCTGATATCTTTATTCTAATAAAGCATTTTTCGTTTAGTAATCATTCTAATAAGATGATTTGATGCTGAAATTGTAATTTATTTAAATATATAAAACTTAAATTCAAATTTAAACTCAAATTTCATTCAAGGTTAAACTCAAATTAAGTTGACAAAAGAGATTTAATGTAATGTAATGTAAAATGTATTATGTATTTAGCGCATTTATTGTGTATGGCCATACACCCAAATCATGATTTCACTGAGGGAGGTGGGGGGTAGGAATTCTTCACATCTCCACCAGTGTGCAGCATCCACTTGGATGATGCGACGGTATTCACAGGACAAGGGCACCAGTGGGCTCACCACACACCAGCTATAGGTGATAGGACAGTGACAGGACCTCGGTTTAATGTCTCATCCGATAGACGGCGCTCACTGACAGTTTAGTGTCCCTTTACTATACTGGGGCTCACACAGACCACAGGTTAAGCACTAACACGACTTTCAACAGCAACCTAGTTTTCCCAAGTGGTGTCCCACAGGCTCAGCCCTGTTTAGCTTCATTGATTAACCAGTCTTGCGCTGCAGGGTGATATGGTTGTGGCAATGTTAATATACATAGAAATCTATCATACAAGCATTTTTGAATGGTTCATGCTGGCAATAATCCAAAAATCATTTGGTGACTATTTTGTTAAATGGTATATAACGGTAAGTTTTTATATGTAATTCGAACAAAAAAGCATCTTCAGCTTAAGAAGCCAAAAATACAGGAAAATAAAACACTAATTTACAGCATTTTGAAAATATATTTTATTCCTGATATCAAAGTTGAATTACCAGCATCATTACTCCAGTTTTATCCTTCAGAAATCCCTCTAATATGATGATTTCATGATCTAGAAACTTTTTTGTTTTGAATATATATATAAATAAATAATCTATCACCAAGGCTGCATTTACTTCATCGAAAATACAGTAAAAACTGTCAAAATTGTGAAATGTTATTGCACTATAAAATAACTGTTCTAAGGTAGTTTATCTTTAATTTAATTGTTTGATCCAGTGATTTTAATTATGATTTTTTTAGCTTCATTACTCCAGTCTTCAGTCACATGATCCATCAGAAATCACTCTAATATTAATTATAAATATTTACATTATATAATATTATTAATGGTAATATTAATAAAAGCAATAATGACTAGACTAATAATTTCATTTGAAACTACATACAATAATGATGAACAGATCTATTCGATGAACAGAATCATTTTCTTAAAAAAAAAGAAAAGAAAGAAAAAATAATAAAATTGACCCCAGACTTTTGACTGGTGGTGTATATGTTCTAAAACAAAATTAAAAAATAAACAAAAGATGGTCACAAGACTTTGTCCCAGTCTGTCACTCAAATTAAATTGACAAAAATGATTTAATATAGATAGAAATCATACGCAATCATACAAAAAAAAAATGTATAGGCCCATGCTGGCAATAATGTTATTCATTTAAGTGATGAAAAACATGTTTTTGTTGTAAAGGATAGTGGACATGTTTAAAAATAATTAATAATAATAATAAATATTTTGGGGCCAAAATGTGATCCTTTATTTCACATATGAAATAATCAAATCAACAAATGCAATTAGAATCTTTTACTAATTCTTGATCTAAACTTTTTTTTGTATATAAACTATTATTAAAATAAACTACAGTGAGTTTCGTATTTAAATTATAGTAAAAATCACTACGCTAAAATGTATTAAATAAAATATTGTCATTGCAGGTCAGTGGCATTACGACATTAGGAGAGAACATCGCTGACAACGGTGGAGTTCGTCAAGCTTATAAGGTTTGTCTTATTAATATCCTTAAAGGGGACCTATCATGTTCCTGTTTTCAGTAAAATAAGTCAGTATAAATCCCATGTGTGTCTGTATCTTATATCTAAGAGAAGGTAGTGAGAATTCACTATTAATTCAACTCATCCAGAATTATTTAAAGTGGAACTATTATACCCGTTTTTACAAGATGTAAAATAAGTATCTGACGTCCCTAGAGTGTTTATGTGAAGATTCAGCTCAAAATACCACACAAATAATGCTTTATAGCTCTTTGAATCTGCCCCTTTTAGGCTTTGATCCTAATTGTGGCATTTTGGTGACTGTCGCTTTAAATTTAAATGAGATTGTGTGCTTTTCAAAAGAGGGCGGAGCTACAAATGCATGTGTGTCAGCATAGTGGCAGATTCAAAACCATTACTAATGCCCTATGCTAATGAGGGAGAGATGGTCACTAGTGGGCGGGGCTTTCCCACCATCTGATGACACGTACAAAGGGAAAATGTCAATCAAAGTGTTTCCGCAGACTGTTTTCATTCAAGAGTGAGTTTAAAAAGTAAAATGAATACATTTTTACCATAAGAAGCTGCTTATATTCACAGACTGCTGCCACACAACTGTGTTCAAACCCCTTACATTGCATAATAGGTCCCCTTTAACAAACAGACACATAGAAATGTCCATGATTATGATTTGTGTGCATGTTTTATTAGGCATATGTAAAGTGGGTGGAGAGGGAGGGCGAGGAGCCTCGTCTTCCCGGGCTGGATATGAATCACAAACAGCTCTTCTTTCTGAACTTTGCTCAGGTATTTGACCATGAATCATATCTACAGTACTTTAAGATGCCCGCTAGTGTTCACCGTGAAAGGTCAGACCGCATCAAGTGAAACCGGTGCAAAAATAAATCCCAACAGGCTCTCTAATATGCGCTCGAGGCATGAAATCAGTGATTGAATCATGTCATCCGGGGCGATGAGCTCTGCTTTAAAGGACTGGGATCTGAAATGTCATTATTTGGATAAGCATGTTTCAAAAAAGTGCACTGCAGTAAACAAGCAGTGTTTTTTTTTTTGCAGTATGACATTCAAGCTTAAAGGGATAGTTCACCCAAAAACAGAATATTATGTCATCATTTATTTATTCTTTACTTGTTCTGAACATGTTTGAGTTGCTTTCATCTCTTAAGAAGATGTTTTGAAGAATGTTGGAAACCTGTAACCACTGGCGTCCATAGTATTTGTTTTTTTCTACTATGGATGTCAAAGGTTACAGGTTTTCAGCTTTCTTTAAAATAGGCTCAGCGATATGGCTATTGTTGATAATTATTTTCCATATTGAATGATAAAGATATATATTTGAATATAAGTTGTTAATGCTTGCAGATTTAAAAGGGTACCCCAACAATGACTGAATCCACAAACATTAGAGGGAACATTAAATGGCATAGCATTTTCAGTCGGTAAAATGTGGTACATGTCTAATATCAACACTCTTTTAGATTCCCGTTGTTGCACATTTCTACTCCATGATTGGCTCTTAAATCAATACAGAGTAAAAAACATCCAGAGATTATCATTGTTATTGATATAAATGTTATCGCTGTTCAATAAAACATCGTTTATCGGCTCAGCCCTAATTTAAAGGTGCAGTGTTTGACACCCAGTGGTTGAACTAGGTATTCCACTCCTGGATCAAAACAAACACAAGCACAGGTTGCCAGATTGAGGACAGGAGCGAGTGATTTAAACCATGTTGTAAAAAAAAAAAAAAACGGCACCCGATAGAGGGAATATCTCCATATTAAAAGGGGTTTGTGTCCTAAGCAACACCTCGAATTGATATATTAAAAACGGCTTCTGTTTCTCACAGCTGAACAACAGAAAACTGACAATGATCACCTCAGGTGCACCTCATGTGCTTTATTCAGTGTTCAATGCTAACAATGTGAGTTTGAATGCCATTTTACATGACATTTATTGCCTTATACTGAAAGCAGCAGCAGATAGTTCACCTCAGACCTTGAAAATAAAATAAACCATTTGAAATTGAGCTTTAGAACTAAACACATATCAGTGATTCAGAATTTAATAATGTTAAAGAGGGTTAATATGTATTAAATAGATTATAAACCTTACCATTCTGTGAGCGAGTGCATATTCTGGGCTTCTAAAGGGCTGTATTTAAATTGCTGTCGTGTTTCGTCTGATGCAGACAGCCAAATTGCTGATCACTGCGTATCTCGTCATTAAGCATGTTGTTAGGACACAGGGTTACGTACTAATGTTTATGTTTGTAATATTTATATAATTTATAATGTATAACTGAATCTGTCATATTTCGGAGTCTGCTACTGTCCACCGGAGGTCACATTTTGGTTACGGACGCATGCTTTGAGAACCTTTCCGACTGAATGAATGAATCAAATATGCTGTTTTCCACCAAGACAACCCCGTGTGCTGAAATATAATTGGCTAAACTGGCAGTGGGCGGATTTAAAATTACCAAAACAAAGACAGCGTTCTGGCACGAAAACACATTTTCAAAGCAGAATATCTGACTTCAGCACTGTTTTTCGGATAAACAAGAATGTTCACAGCATGCTTCTTAAATGTCTGCAAACATATTATGGTATGTATATGCTTTAGAAGAGTCATAACTCATAACCCTACATACAGCACCTTTAAAATATCTTCTTTTGTGTTCAAAAGAAGAAAGAAACTTATAAATGTTTGGAAGTGAAGGGTAACATTGAGTACACAGCAAAAAAAAAAAAAGTTTTTGTCTTGTCTCTAGTCCAAATGTCAAAAATATTTAAATCAAGAAGCATTTTCCAGACAAGCAAAAAATACTGGCTTGTTTTTGCAGATATTAAGTATAAGGTAGGTATAAATATTAGGTGTATAAGTGAGTTCTTCCTTAAAACAAGTAAAATAATCTGCCAATGGGGTAAACCAATTTTTTTTTCAAAGCAAAAACTGGATTAATTTACTTAGCAGATTAATTTCCTTGTTTTAAGGAAAAACTCACATAATTTTGATGCATTATTCCTGAAAACAAGACCATATTGTTTACTTGTCTAGAAAATGTTTCTTGATTTAAGAATTTTAGATATTTGGACTAGAAACAAGACAGAAACTCTAAATAAGAAACATGTTTTGCGATCTGTATTTTCATTTTTGGGTGAACTATCCATTTAGGCTCATGTGATAATTTTTCAAATCAGTGCTAAGATGTGTTAATCTGTTGATGAAGTGTTTGTCTAGTAATATGCTTGTGTTTTATTAAATATTAAAGTAAGTGTTGTTTGCTGTAGGTCTGGTGTGGTGCTTGTCGCCCCGAGTACGCCATTCAGACCATCAAAACAGACCCACACAGCCCTCTGGAATACAGGCAAGATTTGTGAATTAAAGATGAAATAAAATCTGGATATAAGTCACACTTGAAAATGCATATTGCATTAGATTGTATAAATTATTGAGCATGCTTAAATGCAAATTTTAAAGCAAGCTATTAGAAAATGTAGAATAAGTAGAAATGACTTGGCAAGAATCATTAAAAAATGTAATAAACCTTTAAACTTTCAATTAAAGATTTTAAATGATATGCTTTTCAAATGTTTTGGATCAGAAGAGGTACATTTTGCACTTCAGTACAATACAGTTAAAATAGTAATATTGTGAAATATTATTACAGTTTAAAGTAAAATGTTTTCTATCAGATCATGTATTAAAATGTAATTTATTCATGTGAGGTAAAGCTGAATTCTTAAAAATCATCTCCCTTCAGAAATCATTGTAATATGCTGATTTTCTTCTCAAGAAATAATTGTTGAAAACATCCATGTTGCCTAATATTTTTTAAAAACCATGCATGACTTTATGAATTGTTTATGAATTATGAATGTCTTAGGTTTGCATGACTTTATGAATTATGAATGTCTTAAGTTAAGAAAACAAAACATATATAAGTAATATATTCATGTGACAGGAGTAGTTTCTCTTTGGAAATCGTTTTAATATATGCAGATTTTCTCCTCAAGAAATAATTTTCACTATTACCATGTTGAAAACAACCGTGTTGCCTGATATTTTTTAAAAATGATGAATGACATTTTTTTCTTATTTTTATGATGAACAGAATGATCAAATATAGTTCTTTGTAACATTATAAATGCCTTAAGTTTAGAAAAAAATAGCCTAATATGTATCACTGTATTTACATCACATTTTTCTTCTGGAGAAAGTAATTTTTTTTAATTTGGCTAAAATAAAAAAAAAAATAATAAAAGAAAAGAAAAGAAAAGAAAAGAAAAATTAATTTGGATAAAAAAATAAATAAATAAATAAAATAATAAAAAAATAAATAAAAATAAATAAATAAATAAATAAATAAATAAATAAAAATAAAAATTAATTTGGCTAAAATAAAATAAAATAAAATAAAAAATAATTTGGCTAAAATAAAATAAAATAAAATAAAATAAAATAAAATAAAATAAAATAAAATAAAATAAAATAAAATAAAATAAAATTAAATTAATTAAAAAAAATAATTTGGCTAAAATAAAATATAATATAAAATAAAATTAATAAAAATTAATTTGGATAAAATAAAATAAAATAAAATAAAATAAATGAACAAACGAAAGAACGAACGAGCGAACAAGTAAATAAATAAATAAATAAAAATTAAATAAATAAAAATTAAACAAATAAAATTGCTAAGGTTAATACTACTATCCCCCAAATATTTCCAAATTGTTACAAAACAAACCACAGTTGTCCAATGACTTTGCTAATTAACGTATAACTTGCCTATAAAGCTGGCAGCTAGCTCTCTGCAACTCTCACATGGTCGCCCACTGAAGGAAACCAGGGCTGTGCCTGGTCAGTACCTGGATGGGAGAGCCAAAAGTGGCAATAGTGAAATCAGCAGGGGGCATTTAACCTGCCGTCTGTGTGGGTCCTAATGCCCCAGTATAGTGAAGGGGACTCTATACTGTCAGTGAGCGCCGTCTTTCTTATGAGACGTTAAACCGAGGTCATGACTTTCTGTGGTCATTAAAAGTCCCAGGATGTCCTTGGAAAAAAACTAGCCAAATCAGCTGGTGTCTGATGTGTGGTCTGGCGCAATATGGCTGCCATCGTGTCATCGAAGAAGATGCTGCACACATGTAGTGGATGAGGAGATCCCCCCACAAATGTGTAAAGCACTTTGAGTGTCCATAAAAGCGCTGTATAAATGTTAGGAATTATTATTATAGACTAACTAACCTAGCTAAGCCTTTAAGTTGCACTGATCTGTATACTAATATCATGCTAAATAATCATGGCAGACTAAATAAAAAGTTACTAGAAGTTATTATTAAATTTATTATGTTTAAAAATGTTAAAAAAATTCTCCATTAAACACTCCATGAAAATTCCTACTAATTTTGTCTTCAACTGTATGTATTACTCAGTGTCAAGATTAAAATACTTTCCATATCCTCTAAACAGTGTCACACCTTTTGTGTTCTCCACAGGGTTTTAGGTTCCCTCCAGAACTTTGAGGCATTTTCTGAAGCGTTTCACTGTGCGCGAGGAGCTCCAATGAACCCCGAGGAGAAATGTCGAGTGTGGTAACCTGCGTTCAGAGTTACAAAGAGTCTGTGTGTATATTTTCTTGGGACGAGGCAGCGATGAGGAGAGCTTGGATCATATAATGTCGTGCTATTATTCCGCAGTGGCAGCTGCCTGTCTGTTAGTCTGATGTGACAGACACGAGCAAGGTGTCAGACACCTACATGTGTGATGCATAGATGTCTACTGTGAACTTTCCAAAAGCGCACATATAACCAACAAGTGCAGGCGTCGTCAACGTGCACAGTGAGGGTGTTGTTTTTCTGAAAAAGAGGCATGCTTTCTCCTTGTCTATTTCTAAGCGTTTTCTTTTGGACACCTTATTAATTTTGGCACTGAAAACACACGTGAAAAAAAAAGAGAAATAGTTTGATTGCGACGGATTATTTTTTTTTTCCAGATTATGTAAACGGATAAATCCCTCGCTTGGCTTTCAGTTTCTGTCAGCTCTCCAAGAAGATATCCGTTGTGCTTAAGCAAACCCGAAATTAGCCAACAACTGGAGGCTTGGAGGAAGACAGAGATTGTGGTTTTTTGAATAGAGCCCAGTCAAGGCATCAAGTGTCTTTTCATAATAAGCAGCCTTGGAAATATTTCGAGTGCGCTGGAAGATTTTGTTTTCTAAAGCATGCAGTGGTGAAAGGCGAAAGCGAGAGTCTCATTGAGCGCAGTTTTATCCCCGTTTCTCCCAAAAAAAAAAATTGAAAATCAATACGTTTCATTGCATTTCTTTAAAAGCCAGGGCTTAGCGTTATGTAAACGGGCTCCTGTTGACAATTACCTGACAACCTTAAGACTGTTAAAACCATAAGCTTCGTGTGTGTTTTTTTTTTTTATTATTATTTCTGTGCTTAAATAAATCCTGATTCATGGCTGCCTTGATATTATGCTACAAACTGCAATATGGGAATGAAATAGGTACAGCCAGTGTTGGGGAAAGTTACTTTTGAAACTAATGCATTACAATCAGTGTTGGGGGTAACGCATTACAAGAAACGTGAGTTCATACCTGTCAACACTGGGATGTGAAAATAAGGGATAACCCCCCCTATCCCCCACCCTCCCAACCTCCATCACCTATTTCGATATTTGATTACATTAAATAACAGAGGTGTCACTTTAAAAACGCACACCTCCAAAATTGAAAGCATTTGATTGCTTTCCTAACTGTTTATGCTCATTTAAGACAAAATCTGTTGTGTTTAAAAGAAAACCCACCAAGATCGACATGTTTTGATGTTTTTTATCATCATTATTATTATTATTATTATTATGTCTGTTCAAACTTGCCCTCAAAACCCAGTGTCCACTTTAGCTCCTCTTCAAATCGCGTGTACAAAATCCGTTTGAGAAACAGCTTCTATTTATCACTATGGAGCGCGTCTGACAGTCATGCACCGCTACATGAACTGACTGTTTTGAGAATTGCATAATAGGGGCAATGGCACCTGTAATAAAAAGGAAGGGAATCCCGTCGCTTTCATCAAGTGTTTTTATGCCTAAATAAAATGAAAGCGCTGAGCAGATTCACATTTAAGAGCAAGGAGCGTCCCCTGGTGGTTTGGCGGTATGGGTTGCATATAGGGAGGATCGGCTCTTTAATGTTTATTGACACCCTTCATAGAAAGATTGAAAATACGGGAGAAATACGGGAAAATACCTTTACGGGATGTTAGCAGGATAGAACTGTAAAATACAGGAGAATCCCGAGAAAAACGGGAGGGTTGGCAGGTATGCACGAGTTATGTAATAATATACATTTTTGTAAGTAACAAGTAAAGTAATGCATTACTTAAAAAAAAAAGTAATAATTTGAGTTACTTTTTATAATTTGTAACTTAAGTTGCTTTTTAGATTAACTAATTCGCTTTTAAGTGACGTTTATTCATAAAGTAATTTCGAGAGGATCACGTGCTTGTCATTTACCACAGCCGGTCTCGCATTAACTAATCATGATCTCCCAATCATATGATTCCTCATTTACTATTAACGACCACAGTTTTCAGTCCATATTTGTCTTTATATGGAAGCTAAAGTGGCAGTGTGCCAATTCTCCTTTTTTGATTGCTATTGAGTATATTTTTGAACGAGCACCTGCCTTTGAGATTTTTAGATATGCGCACGTTTCTGTTTTTGTTTGTTCCTGCATTCTCTCATTGCGCGAGGGTTTCAGCATGACTATATTCACTTTAATTCAGCTATTTATTTTTTAAAAGCTACTTAATTAAACTAAAAAGTAACTCGCATTACAGTTTTTAAAAACTAATGTTATAATTAATTAATTCATTGATTTACTTTTCGGCTTAGTCCCTTTATTAATCCGGGGTCGCCACAGCGGAATGATCCGCCAACTTATCCAGCATATTTTTTTACACAGCAGATGCCCTTCCAGCCGCAACCCATCTCTGGGAAACATCCACACACACTCATACACTACGGACAATATAGCCTACCCAATTCACCTGTACCGCATGTCTTTGGGCTTGTGGGGTAAACCGGAGCACCCGGAGGAAACCCACGCAACCACGGAGAGAACATGCAAACTCCACACAGAAATGCCAACTGACCCAGCCGAGGCTCGAACCAGCGACCTTCTTGCTGTGAGGCGAACGTGCTACCCACTAGGCCACCGTGGCGCCCTGTTATAATTAATAATAATTTTAATTATAATTTAAATAATACTGTTATAATAACATTAAAAAACTTAATGTTGTTAAAATTAAGTAAATTATTACTTAATTTTTAAAAGTCATGTGTTACTTTATTCGTTACTGAGAAAAGATGTATTATTACATAACTCACGGTACTAGTAATGCGTTACCTCCAACACTGGTAGCAGGTCAACGAGAACTCGGATTTGTTTCATATGAGATATTCCTCCTGCCAGGGACAGTTTCTGTATGCTCCAACACTTACCTGTTGTCGCTTTAGCACATTTCGAGGAAAGAATCAGGTAAAGAGAGATGATTATCGACAAATCTTCAACCGTTCAATCCTCCTTGTTTGGTTTTCATGGAGTTTTACTACAGTAAAAACATCACTGCAGCATTTACTTCTGCAAACAAATGGAGAGAATTAGTATGTTTTAGCAGGTCAACATGCTTTCTGAAGCAACACATGATTGTTCATAAATTAGTTTAGGTTTCAGTTTTTAGTAGATGCTCAAAATGTTGCATAAACCTGCAGCAAAAATCTAAATTAAAGAGGTCAAATCAGTTTTCAGAGCATAGTATGAAAACAGGAGACGCATATTGACAAATCCTCAACCGTTCAATTGGTTTTGTTAGTAAAAACATCATCGCAGCTGTGAAGATATGATCTTCACCGCTGGGAACGGCAGTACTGGCCCACATACATATACACACACATGCGCATACACATTTTTTTGTTGTGGACCAGGCCTTAACACGTCTCACAGTCGGTCTGACCTGACCCAGATGGGTTTGGGAGGACTAGCTGTACCACAGCAGCATTAACTTCTGCAAACAAACTTATAAATGTTTATTTTTATTAACATTTTTTGAAGCAACATATTTTGGTAACCAGTGATTGCTCATAAATTAGTTTAGGTTTCACAGTTTTTAGTTATTGCTCGATGTTGCATAAACCTGCTGGAAAAAGCTAAATGAAAGTGGTCCAATTGGTTTTTAGAGCATAGTATACAAAAAAAAGATATATATATTGATAAATCTCCAACCAATCAGTCCTCCTTGTTTGATTTTTACTTTATTTTATTTATTTTTTTGCAGTTTTGCTAGCAAAAACACTATTGCAGCATTAATTTCTGCAAACGAACGTAGAGAAATTGTATTTTTTAGCATGTCAACATATTTCTGAAGAAAACATTTTGGCAACAAATGATTGTTCATAAATTTGATTATTTTTATTGCCTGTTTAGTTTTTGCTTAAAATGTTGCATAAAAAACAAAAATGTTGGAAAAAGACAAATTAAAGTGGTCAAATCAGTTTTTTAAGCACAGTATGCAAAAAAAACAAAAAACAAACAAAAAGGATATATATGGATAAATCTCCAACCAATCAGTCCTCCTTGTTTGATTTTTATGCAGTTTTACTAGTAAAAACATCATTACAGCATTAATTCCTGCAAACAAATGTAGAGAAAATAGATTAAATTAGTTTATTTTTCATTGTCTGGAGTTTAACTCAAAATCTGACATAAACCCACTGGAAGAAAGCAAAATTAAAGTGGTCCAATTGTTTTTAGAGCATATACAAAAAAAGACATACAGTATACTTCTATGTATTGATAAATCTTCAACTGTTCAATCCTCCTTGTTTGGTTTTGGTCCTTGTTTGGTTTGTTTTGTTTGTCAGTTTTACTAGAGTAAAAACATCATTGCCACATTAACGTATTTTTAGCATGTCAATATTTTCTGAAGCAACAAACGATTGTTCACAGATTAGTTTAGGTTTCACAGTTTGTATTTATTGCTCAAATGTTGCATAAACATAAAAAAAGTTCAATTAAAATTAAATAAAACTTTCTGAAGCAACACATGATTGTTCATAAATTAGTTTAGGTTAGTTTTTAGTTATTGATCAATGTTGCATAAACCTGCTGGAAAAATCTAAATCAAAATGGTCCAATTGTTTTTCAAAGCATAGTGCGCAAAAAAAAGACATACTGTATGGATAAATCTTCAACCATTCAATCCTCCTTGCTTGATTTTTATGCAGTTTTACTAGTAAAAACATCATTACAGCACTAATTTCTGCAAATAAACGTAGAACAATTGTATTTTTTAGCATGTCAACATGTTTGAAGCAACACATTGGTTACCAATGATTGTTCATTAATTAGTTTAGTTTTTAGTTTTCACTGTCTGGAGTTTTTGCTCCAAATGTTGCATAAACCTACAGGAAAAAGCCAAATTAAGGTGGCCAAATTGGTTTTAGACCATAGTATTAAAAAAAAAGAAGAAGAAATGCATATTGATAAATCTTCAACTGTTCAATCCACTTTTGTTTGGTTTTCCTGCATTGCTTATAATCAGTGCTTGAAAGGATGCATAATCCTGCTGGAAAAAGCTCAATTAAAAATCGGCAAGATTTTTCAGAAATAAAATAAAATAAAAATAAAAAGAGAGAGAGAAACATTTTGTAAGCAATAATTTGTTCATAAATTACTTCAATTTTTTACCATTTTTTAATTATTACCTAAAATTAAAGCTGAAAATATTTAATAAAATATTCAAAGTGGACAATTATCTCAAAAAAAAAGAGGTGTTTTTTAAGCGACACATTTTGTATCCAATGATTTGCTCTAATTAGTTTAGTAGTAATACTTCACAACCATTTTGCTTACTGTTTATTAAATGCTGAAAATGATGCGTAGAAGGACTGGAAAAAATTTAAGTAGGCAATTTTATTAAATATGGTACGCAAAAATCAGACATTCAGCCCTCATTTTATTTTTTAATCAGCACTGCAGCATTAATTTCAACAATTAAACAGCAACACGTTTTGCAACCAATGGATTGTCCATTAATTAGTTTAGTTGTAACATTTAATATCTCACATATTTTATATATTATATAAATGTTTCAACTGCTATTTTTGCTTACAGTTATTGCTGGAAATGTTGCATTAACCTGATGGAAAAAGCAAAGTTAAAGTGGACAAGCCGGTCCAAAAAAAAATAAAAAATGGTATGAAAAAATTAAATGATCACATAGAAATTGTGAATAAATTTGCAATTTAATGAATAAAATAAATTAAAAATTACTGTTACTAAACACAGAGATAATATTATCTTATAAATAAAATTTAAAAAAACAACAAGTAGCTGGTTAGTTACTCGCTACAAGGTTGAAAATCCAGCAAGTGAACCATAAAAACTTCCCATAAACCTCTATCATTTTGTACATTATGTTTCCATGCAGCACAACAAACAGGAGGATTTGTTACGGAAAGATTTTCAGTCATCCAGCGCATGATTTCAGTGATTTTACAGAGGCAGGTGAACTCCTGTCTCCCGACTCTTTCTAAATTGCTGTGGGCTAATAGGGCGACGGTGACGGCCACCAGTGTCTCTCGAATGGACACTTTCAGGAGGCGGCCTCTCATTACAGATCCGGTCAAGGCCAGTGAATGTTATTTTCCATCTTGATTAAGCAGTAATGACAGCAGAACTAAAGAGCCCGTCTGAACGCTGGAAAATTGATAGAATGAGATGATGGAAAAGATCAAACGGCCGCTGTAGGAGAACAAATGGATTGTGGAGTTCTGGGGGGAGAGGAAAAAAGCTTAGCGGAGTCGATACTGGCTTGTCTCGGGTTATTGATTATGACTGTTATCTCTCACGACAGAGACTTTGATCATTTGAATGTTCATATCTGCCTTTTGAAGCTTCATTGCAGGCCAATCTAAACCTCGACACCACTGTAATGGCACGTACTGTTTGATGCACGGGAGGACGAGCGATGTATTGAATGCAACTTTAGAGCGAATTTAGAGCGGACAGGTTTTACTCAGTGATGAAAAGCCAAATAGATATGTAGTCCCTGAAATTATTAGTGCATGCATTTTATAATGCAAGAGCCATAAGAAAAGAAACGTAGCTTTGAGTCTTAAAGGGTTATTTCACTCAAAAATTTTAATTATGTTATTAATTATTCACCCTCATGACCTTGGGGTGCAAAAAGGGGCCTATTATGCAAAAATCACTTTTATAAAGGGTTTTAACACAGTTTTGTGTAAATATAAGCAGCTTCTAATGGTAAAAAAAGATTAATTACATTTTCTATAATCACACTTGAATGAAACAGTCTACAGAAACACTTTGATTGACAATCCCCCTTCGTACGTGTCATCAGAGGGGGAAAGCTCCACCCCGACCATCTCGCCCTCATTAGCATAAGACATTGGTCTTGTTTTTGAGTCTGCCACTATGCTGACACATAGGCATTTGTAGCTCCGCCCTCTTTTGAAAAGAGCGCAATCTCATTTGAATTTAAAGTGGCATCACCAAAATTTAACAATTAGGATCAAAGCCTAAAAGGGGGATAAAAGAGTTCTAAAACATTATTTGTGGGGTATTTTTTTTTACTTTATTTTTATGCATTAAAACATTTTACAGAACAAAACATTCAATGACAGCAACGATTATTAAAAAAAAAAAAAAAGTAACACGATGTAAATAAAAACAAATTACAAAACGAGAGAGAGAAAAAACACTCATTATTATCAATTTCAAAGGAGCTAGAGATACTTTGTCCTGTTCAGATACATAATAACAGGTGCCCATCTTTGTTTAAAAACATTTAATTTCAATTGAAGTCATATATTCCATTCTATATATGGATTCAAGTTTTTCTATCCACTGTGCTGTTGTTGGAGGGTGTGGCTTCATCCAATTTATTGTTATAGTCTTTCTTGCACTTAGTAAAAGTATATGTAGTATATATCTCTGGTTTTTATTACATATATCTTGGGGTATCCCTTCAAGCAAGAAAAACAAGGGAGTAAAAGGTAGATCTAACTGCATAATTGTCATTTGTGGGGTATTTTTGAGTTGGATCTTCATATAGACACTCTAGGGACATCAGAGATGTATTTTACATGAGGCATAATAGGTCTCCTTTAAGATATTTCAGATTAAATCGTCTCTAGTCTACAAAGACAGCAAGGGTCCCAAGACATTAAAAGTCCTAAGAAATACCAAAATAAATCATTAATACAAACCATATGTGGGACACTGAACTAACTAGACCAGGAGTGCCCAAACTATTTCTTATGAAGAGCCAAAAACCAAACTTGATTGAGTGTGGTGGGCCGAAATACTCCAAACTATATTCCATTATATTTGCCATGGGTAATTTCCTAATATATTTATTATACAATAATAACTAGGAAACATTGGTTTTCATTACCTGATGCAGTTTATTTCTTTTAATTTTATAATGAACTTATTACAATTAAAAACAATCTCATTTATAACAGAATAGGGCTACACTAGTCGAGCTGCTCCTGTTTTTATCTTGATTTGCTCGCCGATTTCTTCTACATCTAACTGAAACATTTAATTTCAGTCTGCTGTTTTGTAGCTCAGCAATAAAACAAAGCTTAATTGGAAATTACGATCTCTGTTAAAGGCATTCGCTCCAACCCTTCCCATCAATCTCACTCTTTTCTCAGATGGGATGGTGAGCCAAATTAAAGGTTACCATGGACCAACTTTGGCCCGCAGGCCCTAGTTTGGGTTAACTGTTTAATTCCAGTTTAATTAACTAGAAATCGTCTCACTCTTTATCAAAGCATTGGATCAACAAACTAGTTTTCTATTCTGACCCCCTAAAAAAAAATCCTGTTCAATGCAAGGCACATAAACAGCGTGCAAAACACTCGCTGCCAATAGAAAACCATTTAAAAAAATCAAAATGGATGACATTTTTGTGATCGAAGCATTCATTGGCAGCACGACAAACATAAAGGGCACATATACTGACACTGAGGAGAAGAAACTGTTGAATAAAATCGTTATTTTTGCTTTATGTGCACGCAGAAGAATTCTCATAGCTTGATAATGTTCTGATTGAAACACTGAAGGTGTATAAAGTCAGATTTGAGGATGTTTTTGGGGATTTTTCTGTACTTTAAAAGAGCCGGGAGCATTGCTGTCTATGGAGGATAAGGGAGCTCTCTGATTCCATCTAAAACATATTCATTTGTGTTCTGAAAACAAACTAATATTTCAAGGGGTTGGAACGATATGAGGGTAATTAATAACATAATATTTTTTTGCCTGAACTAAGTGCTTAATAAAACAATTGTAGGCAGATGCACTGTAAAAAATGACATGATCACATTGGTGCCAATAGCCTAGTGGTAAAGTGTGCTGACATATAGCACTGAGGTGCTCACCGCGACCCGAGTTTGATTCCTGGCTCGAGGTCCTTTGCCGATCCTTCTCTGCTTTCCACGTATTCCTGTCTCAACAACACTGTCCTATCAAATAAAGGTGAAAACCCCTTAAAAAGGTAACTGTTAAAAAAATGATATGATCAGTAAGTAGAGTCATCATATTTTTATTTTTATCATGACATCATGTTTTTAAATGCAATCCCACAGCAGTTTCTACCTTTTTGATTCAGTGGCTAATTCAAATTATGTATATATAGTTTATGCAATCTCATTCGTGCATTTTTTTAGATTTTTTTGTTTAGCATTGCTTGACAGGTAATGAACCTGGAGAGCAGGGCCGTGCACAGGGGGGTGGCCCGGTGGCTAGAGCCACTGCCCCTCTGCCCTCATTGGCTGAGGTGCCCCTCTTATCCTGTATCCCCTCCCACCCCCTCCAACGCGTCCGTGCCCCCGCCCCTGGCTGTTCAGTTACTGCTTTGCTAAACATCCACTACTTCCGTTAATCCACTCCATGTTTTACTGCCTACTCTGTAGTCCGCATAGAGTCACTTACACAATCTGTGTGCCCACTCTCTGGAAAGTGGAGACAACAGTTCTTGATGATCGTTGCATTACAAGGTAGATAGTCTCATTACAATCTGCATTGCAGTCAGTGGTCTTCTAAAAGTGCTGACAACTTGTGCTAAATATCCACATTCTTAGAATTTGAATGTCTAATCAAAATCAGATCTAATATAAATATAAAGAATTTTCAATTTTTATAACAACTGGAAATTTTGTATTAGCAAGAAACCACCCACTTAGAGCCCTTTTTTTGGTTTGGGCCAATGCCCCTCGAAATGTCTGTGCACGGTCCTGCTGGAGAGAGTGGGGTGGGATCGGGAAAGGTCTGCCATTAAAGACTCAATCTTGGGACACAGTATTGGCACACTGCCGGCACAGACTCATTTGTAAGTTTTAATACGATTTGCTCATCCTAAAGTGATGGTGGGACTTTGGGACATGCTAAAAAATTGTTAGAGGCATGCTAAAAATACTTTTGTATGAATAAAAGCACATGAATTAGCCCCTTTTCTGCACTCAAACAATAATTTTTTATGCTTGTTCAAACCAAAATTCTCTATCACTTTATTTTGATGGTCCCTTTAATGCATTTTGTTGAATATAAGGGTGCTTTCACACTAGCACTTTTGGTCCGCACCTGGGTTCGTTTGACGTCATAGTACGGTACGTTTAGCTAGTGTGAACACGTCTTCTGAACTCGGGTGCGCACCCGTGAACCGTACCCGAGTCCGCCTGAAAGAGGTGGTCTGGGGTACGGTTCATGTGAACTCTGGTACGGTCCACTTGTAGTATGAATGCAATCGTACCAAAAGCCAGAAGTGAACCGCCAACTGTACAACAAACTTTAGTTTTCATGACGTTCATTCGTGTGTGTGTCTGTGTATGTCACCTACCTTGACGACAAGCGGGACTGACCCAGTACAAACAGTGATAATGTCTGCTTGTCTCCTCCAAAAACAGCTTCTGCAGACATCGTGTGATGTTCTGAATGTTTATAATATTTTTGCGGCAGATAGACGTGAGTCGCTTTCTGTATGTCCAAAACCAAAAGGTTCAGTAAAAGCGAAACGGCCGCGATGTGTGGAGTGCAGACGTCTTTCCATTGTAGCGCTTTGGCAACAGTCGTACACAAAACAGCGGCTTGATGACGCAAGCGTACCGGGGTGCAGAAGGAAAAAACACAGTGTGAACACAAACCAACTGAGAAGGTGGCAAGGGGGGACAATCGAACTTGGGTACGGTCCAGGCAATTGAACCAAATGCGAAAGCACCCTAAGTTACATTGCATCTGCATGCCAACTAACTGTTATGGCCCGTTTCCACTGAGTGGTACGGTATGGTTCGGTACGCTTTTATGGCCGTTTCCACTGTCAAAGGGTACCAAAAAGCGAACCGTATCGTACCATTTTTTAAATACCCTTTGCAAAGGGTACCTAGCAGGACAAAAGGGTACAGCTTTACTTTTAATATTTGAATGATGTCGTCTGAAACTCTGTTGTACACTACGCCCACCAAAAGAGTATCATTGGTACCCTTTTGGTAGTGGAAATGCAAGCCTGATAAAGGTGACCCATACCGTACGGTACAGTACCCCTCAATAGAAACGGACCATTAAGTTGGAGTTTTTTGGGGGACATGTACTTGCAAAGTTTCTTATAGTCTGTTGTAGGAGCAGTATCAGCAGATATTAAGCAGACAGTCTACTAATACTCAAATGAGAAGTAACGCATGTCGTTGCAATGCAACATTTAGTCTACAAAATGTGCAATAAGGGCCATCAAAATAAAATCTTACCCAAAATCTTTGAGATTTTTTGGGGGGACAACTTTGTTTTATGTTGAATTGAACTTTGTTTTATGTTGAATTGAACTTTGTTTTATGTTCAACCCACTTAAATTTAAAGTTAATCGATTTGTGTAGGGAATTGTGTGGAACCCTGCATATTTTTACAGTGTGACAAATGTAAAACAGTTACATTTCCTCATAAGAACAAGCTGTTTTTTATGCTTTCTATGACATATTAGACTAAGTTGATCATATTTCAATTTAATTAAGTTAAACAAGCTGTTTTAATGTAAAATTACTCATCAGGTTACTTTGATTCAGCTTAATAATGTAAGGCACCGTGTCATTTTTTACAGTGTAATGGCATGAAGAGAATCTGAAGAAGTTGACCGAATAATGCGCATAGATGAATGTGCAATAGCCATGCTTCAGTAGAGAAAATGTGCGGATTGGTTTTATGTGCAGTATTTAACATCATCAGCGCTATCAAGGTGCATATATTACATGTTATATCAATTCCCAGAGAGCACGCTTTCATCACCCAAACGCCTACTTGTGCATTTTTATCAGGCCTTGAGGGTTTTAATATTATTGAGATGAAATCTAACGAGGTGTGATGCGAACTACCTGTTCTTTATACCGACTGACATCTCTGCGCCAAGGATTGCTGATGTGCTTTAGAGAAAAATCTCATTTTCAAACAGCTATTTTGTATCTCGTGAGATTAACATATTAAATCACCCTCTGTGATTGTTTATACGACTGCCTTGAAGAGATCTGAACCGAAGGAAAAACAAGTACGTTATCTATAAAAGTGCGAATTGTAAAATAGCATCTGTGTGCATTTTCAGTGTCTTCAGTGTGTAGTTGGTTCTGAAGGTGTTTAATTAGAAGAATTTTGGTTTTCAATGATAATAACTCGTCAGACACAATGATTCACAATTCAGTTTATACAGATTATTCTTTTCTCTTTTTTTCAGTTCACGGATGAATCTCTAGAAACATTTCCAGGTTACATTTTGGCTCAAAATTAACAGGTTAAAAAGGTAACACTTTACAATAAGGTTTCATTACTTAATGTAGTAACTATCCAAATAAAAACAACACATTTACTACAGTGTTTATTCACTTTCGTTAATGTTAATGAAAATAAAGTTGCTCACTGTTAGTTCATGTTAACTCACCAATGCATTATTAAAAGGGCACCTATGAGGAAAACGTCCACAGTCATATTTAAAGTGATATAAACACAACAAGACTCTTTTTTTAAATTTTCCTAACATAATAATGGGAACTAAATCCCAGTGATTTTGAGGCCGACCACAACATGACGTAGGAGTGCTGTTTTCCACGCCCACCCAACTGATTGACAGGCATCATGTCTACATAATAACATCTATACACATATCCACAACACATTTTTTTTTACAAATAAACTGGGATTAAAATATCTGTAACAAATCTCTGTGATTTTTATAAGTTTAAAACGTTTTTAACCTCCTTGGGCTTAGTGGCCACATACGTGGACGGCACATTTTAGCTCTTATGTCCACAATTGTATACTTTGAATGTTTTATATTTTGTTACAGACATACAGTGTCATCCTGCAACTGTTTTGTAGCATATTAAATGTCCCAAACACTATTTTTAACTGTCCAAAATGCGCAGAAAAATTCATTTTTACTCTACTCTTAGTCAAGACATGTTCAAAAACATGTGTGTCTGTGTTATTAACCATGAGTCCACATATATGGACATAATTTTTCTCTAAAAGTACATCATATCAAAAGATGATACTTATTCTAATTAGGTTCCAATAAGCCCAAATAGCAAAGATAATTAAAAAATGCATGCAAAAAAAAAACAGTGCCTTAAGAGGTTAAAACCTGTAATAAAGACAGCAAAATCGCTATGTAACCTAATTCTTAACCGATATAATCATCACGGCCGCATGGTACCAGTAAACACTAATACGTGTGCGAACGGACTCATCATTTCAGAAAGGCTTGAATAAGCTCCACTACAAATACATGAAATAAACTTGCTTGGTATTTTTGACAAATGAGCTGTATTTCGGCTTCATCTGTGTCTGTCTCTATCACTGACTGCTGTTTATCTGATGTAACGCATAATGAGAAGCAGACACGTGAGTATTCGTAATGAGTATTCAGACAGCAAAATTGGCAGATTCTGGAGCCTATAATAAATTTTCTGATGGGTATTTTTAAAAATACAATAAAAAATAGGTGCCGTTTAATGCTAACAAGCACAACTTTGGATGTTAAAAGTGCATTAATGTTGAACTTTGACTAAAAAATGCTGTGAAAATGAAAAATATTGTTCACTCAGTTCATTTTAGTAAATACATTAATTAATGAAACCTTATTGTAAAGTGTAACAGAAACGAATATTGGTTGTTGGCATATGCATTTAAAATTATGGCATGTATGTATATATAATTTTTTTAAACATAAATCTTTATATTATCTATATTAAAATATACAAATAGAAATAAATAATAATAATAATAATGATAACAACAACAAAATTAATAATAACCTGTTAAAAATAACCTAATAATGAATAATAATAGCCTAATAATAATATTTTTTTATGCTTTAAGTAAATACTGTTGTAATTCCTCAAAATATTAATATTCCAAACATTTACATGCAACATTTTCTATGGTTGCATTCTGACCTGGACATGTTTTTCCAAGAGATTCCCCCTCATGTTAGCATACGTCACACGACCACAGATGCTGCTATATGAATAGTCTGGGCTGGTTTTATTCTGTACAGAGACTCATTGACTGTTGAAAGGTCTCCTTTCATATTTCCTGACAGTAACGCTCTTGATATTATATGGGGTCCATGTTTGATCGAGACCATCGACGTTTTAATGACTTTCCAAGTGAATGCTTTGTAATTATATCGTTCTGCCTATATTGATTGTTGGAGCAAAAATATATGGCTTAAAATGTTATTTAGCCACTTCGAACTTACTGAGATATTGTTATGATATACAAGAGAAAAATATGTAAGCTTCAAAAATAAACTTCTATAAACCAACAACTGTTTGTGCACTTTTATTTTTATTTGTTCACATTCATACATTAACACAAATATGCTTTGGTGGTAATTGTAATATATACATGTTCAAAAATGTCGTTAATTACACAATATTCCATTAATATTTACTCAGATGTGTCTGAAAATAAATCATAATAATTATGGGTTTATAAATGAATCTCATTAATGTCATATCTTTTAGTTTTATTGACAAACGCAACTTTTTTTGTTGGTTGATTAAATTGAGTCCATGATGATTAAAGCAATATTAATGTTTTAAATCAACACAAGATTACAGTGAATATAAAAACAGGTGCGCCCCAAATCGCATACTTATGCACTACTCCACGCCATTTTGTAGAATAAACTAGGCATGGGACGATAACCGTTTTCAAGGTGTACTGTGGTTTGAAAGACCGTTCCTAAGGTATGACTCGTACATTGATTCTGTTTATTTACTAGTGTAAATGTGTGTACTTTTATATTTATTCAGTTTTCAAATTAATTTCAGTAAAAACATTGATTAATATGAACATATTCATATGTTTTATTTACATTACAGTTTTTAAAGTCATATTTTCTGTCTTTTAGTAGAGATTTTTTTCGAGAGACTTGCTTTGTTTACCAAATAAAGTGGATCTAATTGGATTCGCATTGTAAACATTACATGAAAGTTAAAAATGTATTACTTTTTGTTTTATATATAAATTTTTTTTGTTATGATGTCCCTAAAATAATTCCGCATAAATCCGCAGATTTTTAACAAAATACTCCGCAGAAATAGCAAAAAATGTCAGCAGATTCTGTCTGGCACTAGGTATGAGTAAGATTTTTTTATTTAAATTTTTTTAAAGACAACAATATTTCAAGCAGAATAGATATGCAAAAATGCTGCTTATAACTATAAAGAAATCTGTGTTTTTGAAACTAATCGAAGAACGCAGAAGTCGAGGATTCATTTTAATAATTTAGCCTGACATGCTTACTGTACTGGAATGTTACGAATGTTTCACAAAATAAAATATTTTGTGTTCAAAAGGGAAAAAACCCAGACATTTAAAAAGAAGTAAACACAATTCTGTGAAACCGTGATATTTTTTATACAAGGTTATCATACCGTCAGAATCTTATACCGCCCATGCGTAGTATAAACAGTGTAAGTAGCGCGTTCACACGGAAAACTGTAAGAGTGCACTTTAATTACCCGGATGATGCACTCATTCAACTGGTAAAATAGAGTGTGTAATGATGGACACTTCACGCACTCAATGACAGCAGCTTTGCTCACGTAGCGAAAGGAGTGGAGCTATTGGTTGGATAACTTTATTTATTTTGGATTGTGAAAGCAAAATTTTCCTTTGAGTGTGATTATAACGCCTTCCGATGGTGAATGCAGTTATACTCATGGCAGGTATTTCTGGATGCAGCCTTTATGATGCAAGCTGAGATGGCATCACTCAGCGATGCCATGTCAGACACAATGCACTCAATGGAGTGAGTGACGTCACTGTGAGGGGTAGGGTTAGAGGTGGGGATAGAAAGCATTGGATGCAGCTCAGATTGCACTGCACCAGGTCTGCATCCAGACCGCTCTCTATTATTTGGTAGTTTGGTCATTTATTTCACTAATTTGGCAACCGTCAAACATCATCAAGGAAACGGTTTGAATTTCTGCTTAGTAAAATAACCAATAGGGCGCACTCACACTATGCTATCCGAATCGTGCCCAGGCCCATTTCCAGGATCGTTTGAGAAGTGTGAGTGCTCTGAATCGGGCTCAGACGCGGTTCAATTGGCCGGCCCTGGCCCGGTTGGAAGAGGTGTACCAGAGCGCGGTTCACTTGGGCTCAGCCTGAAACTGAAGAGGAGACGTGACGTTTGGGGACTGTTTCATGTGGATTTATCAACCATTCTTACTGTTCAATGAACGCAACCTATTGTAGATTAATAAAGACGCAAACCCCTCACTGCAAACCTTCTAATTCCTGCAGCACAAGGATCTTATGATCCTTATTAATCCTAATTAATAACTAACTGACATTTTCAATTTACTATAACCTTATATGTGAAGCTGCTTTGACACAATCTACATTGTAAAAGCGCTATACAAATAAAGGTAAATTTAATTGAATTGAATGATTGTTTATGAGCATCAAAGATGGCTGATCTGTTCAGTGAAATATTTGCGTGTCACTGCATATCGAATGACTAAAATGATATAACTAAAGAAATGTCCACTGTGCTGAGCAAGATCGCTTCTCTTAAACCGAACAGCGCATCATCGATGGCGTAAGCGTGCTCTGGCTCGAATGCAATGTGAGTGCGGGCCTCTGTGGGAGACGGGAGAGGGGACAAGCGTGCTTCGGCCCGGTTGAAGGCAACTGTACATAGTGTGAATACGCCCTTAGTGTTCCATTTGGGACGGCACTACATACATATGCTATACTGTTGAGTGTGTAAGTGCATAAGTAAATAGTGCATAAGTGTATAGTGTGCCATATGGGACGCAGCAAATGATTAAATTTTTTAAATGGCCTAATTGCATAATCAGTGCGTTGTATTCAAGCATAAAATATTTTTATTATGTATCACATAAAACAAATAATCCAAGTCAAAATAAAGTGAATCCAACACCGGATATCCAGCAATCACAATTAATTTGTCCATGAAGAACTATGAATCCTTTATCTGGTGCAAACATCTTCATTGCACTGTAAAAAACACACACAAAAATGATAAACAATGAAAAGCAAGTCATTAAAAGTCATTTCCTATAGTATAGACAAAAAGACAACTGACACGTACAGCTGAAGTTAAAATAATATTCGCCCTCCTGTGATTTTTTTTCTTTTCTTTTTTTAAATATTTCCCACATGATGTTTAACAGATTCAGGAATTTTTCAGTTTTTCCGATAATATTTTTTATGTTCTGGAGAAAGTCTTATTTGTTTTATTTCGACTAGAAGAAAAGCAGTTTTTTTTTTTAACCATTTTAAGGTCAATATTATGAACCCCCCTAAGCTATATTTTTTCCCAATTGTCTATACAGTACAAATCATTATTATACAATGACTTGACCCTAATTTACCTAAATAACCCAGTTGAGCCTTTAATGTCACTTTAAGCTAAAGACTAGTATCTAGTCAAATATTATTTACTGTCATCATGGCAATGATAAAATAATTCAGTTATTAGAAATGTGTTATTAGGCAAGGCAAGGCAAGGCAAGACAAGGCAAGTTTATTTATATAGCACATTTCATACACAGTGGCAATTCAAAGTGCTTTACATAAACAGAAATAAAATTGAAGTATAAGAAAATAAAATAATAAAAAAAACTGATGATATTAAAACTATTATCTTTAGAAATGTGTTGAAAAAATATTTTTCGTTAAACAGAAATTGGGGGAAAATATACAGGGGGCTAATTATTCTGTATGTTTTTGACAAATGAAAAAAGCACACAGGTTTGAAACGAACACTGTAAAAAGCAATTAGTTGATTTATTTAGAAAAGTGAGTAAATCCATTGCCTTTAAATGATTAAGCAAATTAACCATATGTATTAGAGATGTGCGGATCAGTTTAATTAAAAAAAAAACTATGTTAAGGCCAGTTTTATTAGCCTGCTTAAGAAATATTGGTAACACTTTAATTCGATGGTCCATTTGAGTATTAGTAGACTGTCTGCTTAATATCCGTTGATACTGACATTCAACAGACATTTAAATGACTATAAGAAACCTTGCATGTACATGTCAACTTACACTAACCCTACCCCTAACCCCAACCCTAACCCCAACCTAACAGCCAACTTATAATTAGACATGGGACAGTATAAGATCCTGACGGTATGATAACCTTGGATAAAAATATCACAGTTTCACGGTATGACGGTATTGTGTTTACTGCTCTAAAATATTTTCTTTTTAAATGTCTGGCTAAAAAACAAAACCCTTTTCCCTTTTGAACACAATATATTTTATTTTAAGAAACATTTAAAATATTTTGGAGCAGTAAACATGTCAGGCTAAATAACTCAAGTAAACCATTGACTTCAGCTGTTTTCATTTGTTTCAAAAACAAAATTGGTCTTTCCAATTTACAACAAAAAACAAAATAAAAATGTAAATAAAAAAATCTTACTCATACCGTATGAACGGTACAGCAGAAAATTTTGGAGTCATGAAAACCTTGACTTTTCCAAACCACGGTAAACCTTGAAAACAGTTATCGCCCCATGCCTACTTATAATCTATTGAGAATTAGTTGCAATGTAACTTAAATTCAACAAACGGACCATCAAAATAAAGTGTGACTGAAATATTTATATTTTTTGATCGTCTACACAACAAACCAGTTAAACAATAACTTACAAATAGTTCTAACTTTCCTAGTTAACATAACCTATTAAAAGTCTTTCAATTACACTTTAATCTGAATACAACTATCTTGCAAAATAGCCTAACCAGTCAAATATTATGCACTCACTGTCACTATGGGAAAGACAAAAAAATTGTTATTAGAAATTAGTTAGTTAAACTATTCAAAGGGATTCACTCATTTGTTTTAAGTAAAGTCAACTTGTCGCTTTTAAGGTAAACAGGTTTACTCACTTCTTTAAATAACTAATCGGTTTTTACAGTGAAATTATTACATTTTGACAGGACTTTTCACTTTAATAAAGGCGAATGCTTCATCAAAGCTATAATCACAGGAGGACCGGCATGCAGAGGTCAGTCTGTGTTTGCATTCACAGCCATGTGAAAGTCACAATCAGCACACAATCTGACGGAGGAAACGGCATCGATGGCTTAAAATGACAAAACAGACTCCGGTGGACTTTTATGGGTAAACAAGACCTGCGACACGTCCTGTTATTGAACTTCAAAGAAACGTCTTGCCCGAAAGTGCCTGTGTTTAATTTAGAGCAGCAGGGCTTCTTTTCTTAGTGGTATTAATAGAAGCCTTTTACAGTCACCACTGTGCCTGCAGATTGAGTTGATGTATTTCTGAGAAAGCAAAAAGCTGTTCGTTCAACCGTAACCTATTCCAGCATATGTTTTACGCAGCAGATGCCCTTCCAGTCACAATCCAGTACTGGGAAACACCCATACACACTCATTCACACACACACACACACTAATACACTATGGACAATTTAGCTTATTCAGTTCACCTATAGTGCATGTCTTTGGACTTGTGGGGGAAACCGAAGCACCCGGAGGAAACCCACGCCAACACGGGGAGAACATGCAAACTTCACACAGAAACGCCAACTGACTCAGCCAGCACTCGTACCAGTGACCTTCTAGCTTTGAGGCGACAGTGTTAACCACTGAGCCACCGTGTCACCCTGCATACCTATTCTCTACCCCTAAACTCAACAATAACTGCGAATAATTCCTAAAATTAGAGCAGGAATAATAGTTGGATAACTTAACGATCAGGTTAAAAGTGCATAAACATAAACAATAAACGTATCCCTTAATTCTGATTGGCTGTTTGGAAAGTTGTTCCAGGATCAACATAGATGTTAATCCAGAAACATGTTCTACTTGGTGAAATCAGGGGTCCCTACTTCGTACCTCTTGTAAATGATCTAAGATGATTTGAGAGATCCTGAATCTTTTAATCTTGATAACTGATGTCTGGCTAATTTGGTTCTTCAAACAAGTTCCCGAATCAGATTAAAAATGTCTGGATGAACTGATCTGAGATCGATGTGTGTGTTGTGAAGGACACATCTATCGATCCTCGAAATCATGATCAGCAATGCAACGATTGGCTGATGACACAGCAGC
>CAIGQQ010031610.1:437100-448790 GCA_903798035.1 Danio albolineatus
ACTTTTATGACATGAAAAGTTGAGGGCGTTTCAGAACGAGAAATTCTTCATGACAATGCATTATGTAAAGAAAACAGATTCAGAGCTGCAGTTGTTGAACAGTTTGCATAGTAAAATGCTCTATAAACAGTGATACCTCAACATTCATCCTCTTTCTCATTCAGACCACTGCTGTCACTGCTTTGTGAGCTTCCACAGTTTTAAGTAGCGTATCAAGTTATAAATTGACAGGTTTAAAAAACTATTCTGTTTCGTCAGTCTGTGGTTTAATGCAAGAATGAATCCAGTGTAAACAGTCCATAAAAAACTCTCTGATTGGGGTCAGATGAAGATGGAGGTAGCATAATTAAACAAGTGTTTTAATCCTGTAAAGCCTGACTAATCCAAAAAAAGTATTTTATTATTATTTTTTGAATTAAACTGTTTATTAAACATTAACAGAAACTATAAAAGAAAATTATATCTGATTGATTAGGGACTAAGCCGACCAAGGGACTAAGCCGAAAAGAAAATGAATGAATGAATGATTAGGCTTTTATGACTCATTAGAATATGGAGTGGGAAAACGCCTGTGTTATTAAAGGGATAGTTCACCCAAAAATGGAAATTCTGTCATCATTTACAGTACTCACCCTTACCCTTTATAAGGTACACCTGTCGAACTGCTTGTTGACGGAATTTCTAATCAGCCAATCACATGGCAGCAACTCAATGCATTTAGGCATGTAGACATGGTCAAGACGATCTGCTGCAGTTTAAACCGAGCATCATAATGGGGAAGAAAGGTGATTTAAATGACTTTGAATGTAACATAGTTGTTGGTGCCAGATGAGCTGGTCTGAGTATTTCAGAAACTGCTGATCTACTGGGATTTTCACGCACAACCATTTCAAGGGTTTACAGAGAATGGTCCACAAAAGAGAAAATATCCACTGAGCAGCAGCTCTGTGCCCATTAGTACCAATTGAGCATTGTGTTAGTGCCACAGCCTACCTGAGTATGGTTGCTGACCCTTTATGACCACAGTGTCCCCATCCTCTGATGGCTACTTCCAGCAGAATAATACACCATGTCATAAAGCGCAAATCATCTCAGACTGGTTTCTTGACCATGACAATGAGTTTACTGTACTCAAATGGCCTCCACAGTCACCAGACTCAATCCAATAGAGCAGGGGTTTTCAAACTGTGGGTCGCGACCCGCACATTGAGGAAAGGTGGGTCGCGCATAGTCACTTAGCTGCAGCTATATTTACGTTACAGTGAATCAAAACCACTATAATAATGAGCAAACAACTCTTTAGAAATGATAGATTAGACATCGTTGAGGAAATGCTGGGTGAACATGCTGCAGTAAAGATAGCTAAAGTTACACTTTCTGATAATACAGTATACAAATGGCATACTGAGGAAATGTCTTCTGATATTCGCGAACAAAAAATCCACAATAGTGCTGCATTTGCTGTACAACTTGACATAAGCACAGATGTCACAAAAAGTGACATGCAATGTACTTGACTGGCTTATGTCAAGTACATTGACTCCACTGACATCGTTGAGGATTTTTTATTTTGTGAAGAACTGAAAGAACGAACGACAGGAGCTGATATTTTTGACTGCTTGAATGGATACAGTACATAATGGCAGAGGGCTTCCAGTGGGAGCACTAAGACACTCAGTACTCAGTTATTTCTCTTACAATCTTAGCATCTTAACACAACTCTGTTTCTTATAAGACCTTGAGTATATAGTGGATGAACTATGACGTCACCTTGTAGGCCAATCGGCTGCTAGCATAAAACTGGTTCCCTCGATAAAATCGCCATAGGATTTTCCCATAGGCTTTTCGAAGATTGCAAATAATAAGCTCTGTGTTCAAACACTGTTCATTACACTTACATGTTTTGTCCAGCCGGATAATCCTCACACGAAAATACAAATTTTTAGCACTTTTGGGTCGTAAATGCAAACGCAAGAACTGAAAAGCTAACATTAGGCTATAAACGGACTACATCCTTCGGGGTGCTCGCCTGTGACGTCAGCACCACCCTACTACAGACAACTCTTGAAGCTTATTTTTTAGAAATATGGTCAATCACAAAGGTTTAATCTCTCCGTTTAGTATATAATAATCCACGCTATATATCATAAACAAGTAAATACGCAAAAACACATATACATACGTGCCTTTTGGACAGTTTTTACGTGGGAAATACATTTTGTTTTGCTTTACGGTTGTTGTAAAAGGTTTAAAACTATGTATAAATGTGCCTATATAGTATCATGATAAGACATTCAAATAAGTGTATCGCTCGCGTGCATACAGCCCGCTTACCTTATTAATACACGACAGAAGTAAGGCGTGAGGGACAAGTCTATCAAATACCTGCAAGTTCCATCATGGACACAGAACAACATTTAATATTCTTTTTTTTTGTCACGAAGTACACCGAAATGCGGCCCATACAGTCACACATGCTCTACATTTGGAGGAGGAGTGTATGACAGAGTTAAATGTGTTCAGATGAAGAAAAAACGACGAAAAATCCTTTGATCACATTAAAATAACAGCTTACATGTATGTATTTTTTACACATTTATTCACACGTTTGCATTACTTGAGAGCAGAAAAGAGAGGCTGCAGTGGTCAGCAGTAAGTTATCTTCATAAAATCGTTTAATTAAAATAAATGATCAACTCATGAATCGGTTCTGGTAGTCTTTACAAGTGAAGGTATTATCTACACACAATATGAATTCCCAATTAGAAAAATACAACAAACTATAAAATACTATTCATGTAAATACTTAAATAACAGTCTAATGCCTTAAATAACAAATCCTAATGCCCACCGCAAGTAGGCTGCGCTCCAGACCAGTGCAGCTGGATGACGTATAATTTCTTTGACACCGCCTGTAGTCCCGTTTAGCAACTTGATAGCAACCGTCTTTTAAAAGAAGCATAACCGAATTAAAAAAATCAAGAGTGTGGTGTAACTGGTGTGTTTTATGTCGTAGAATAAAACGTGAAAGTATATCGAGTTTGTGTTCGCCACGAACCTTATTTAAGCGATTTAACTGAAATCACATTCAAAAAACCCATTGACTTTTGGACGAGGGAACCGGAACTGCTAAAATGCTAACTCGCTTCCGGGTTTTTGCATACAAATTGATGTCATAGTTCCTCCACTCTATTTCAATTAACTTTAACTTTCATTCTTAATAAGCAAAATAATAACTGCTGTGTAAATGAGTTTTTTTTTTTTACCCATTTTTCCATAATAAAAAAGAGATTGACTTACTTGCCTAGGTGGGTCCCAGAATGAAAAAGTTTGGGAACCCCTGCAATAGAGCACGTTTGGGATGTGGCGGAACGGGAGATTCACATCATGGATGTGCAGCCGAAAAATTTACAACTGCGTGATGCTATCATGTCAATATGGACCAAAATCTCTGAGGAATATTTCCAGTACCTTGTTAAATCTATGCCATGAAGGATTACAGCAGTTCTGAAGGCAAAGGGAAGTCCAACCCAGTACTAGTAAGGTGTACCTAATAAAGTGGCCGGCGAGTGTATATTTTTTACTATTAAAGTCAATGCGTGCTATCAACTAGCACTTTCAAAATATCAACAGATGAAAGAAACAATTGTGTGAACTATCCCTTTAAGAGGCTAACTATGCAGAAATGTGTAGAATTATATGGCCATGAAGTAAGATGAGATCTTTGAACAGTATAGCGGACTTAAACATGCACAATATAAATCAGAAATCACTTTATATCTCAAAACATACATGAAACAGCAGGTTTGATTATTCGACTAACCTTCAGTGTCATTTTTATCACTTTGAAAAGTACAGGAAAGTTTAACAGTGAGGGATGGCCTCTTCAGCAAACACTTGTAAAGCGAGTACTGTATCATTCTGCAGGCAACGTGGAGGCTAAAGTTTTGGTTTATGTGTCTGTTTTAGGCCACACTGACCTCAACCCCTTTGTGAGGCTCCAACAAAGAACCATCTGCACGGCAAGCGGAGCTGAGAGACAAGAGGCAGAAACATGGAGGATGGACTGGGGGAGGGACGCCACTTCCAGAAAGATGTAGAAACAGGGGCTGAGAAGAACAAAGACAGATGAGGACGTGAGAAACGGGAGCGAATATACATCTGTAAATATGATATGAGGTAATGCTGCGGTCAAAACTATACCAAGTTTGGGTTCTTAAAAGAAGGCAGAGAATGAAACCTTGCACACGGCCAAAATGGAAGGTAATCTTTCGCAAACACGCTTCCTTACAGGCCTGGATGAAAGTAATTAGAGCTCTCGGGGGCTGGGTTCTGGTTAACCGTTTTATGACCAGTTTTAGCAGCCTCACCGTTTAGAGGAGCCACTGTAAGAAGGTTATTGCATGAGCTTGCAACTGTAAGCCTGTAAAACATTTAACAGCTGCTCCTGCTTGCAGATTTGCAATGCAAAACAGACGTGAAGATCGAGAATCAAAAGATCCATGCACTGTTTCAAACATCTAATCAATAGTATGATGAAAAATCATACAGTTCTGAGCACACGCGCTCCAATATGCACAGAAAGAGGTCAGAACTTGATGCTGAATCTCTGGAGAACATGTCTAGGTCACATCTCAAGATCACGAATTATGTTTCACATAATGATGGCTATTTTTAGGGGTTTTTTTCATGGTATTTGCACACTGCAATACATTTCTACCTCTCTCAATGCTGATAATGCATTCCTGATAATTGCACTAACATACAAACACATCTGCTAAATATATAAATGTCGATTAAGGGGTGAAATTTTAATCATTGCACTTTGGTTTAACCATATTCCTTACCATCATGCATGCAAATCTATTTTCAAATCACACAGCATACAAGACGAATCATTGATGATCATATAAATATGCTGTATATCTTCAGTCGGCACACATTTAGAAAACAAAACACAAGCTCTTTCAGTACAAATGTGATCTGAAGAACAAAAGTGCTTATTTATTTGATTAACAGATAGCAGCATTAGTGATGAACAGTCATGTAACATGATAAACAGGTGCAGATGGATCACCTAGCAACAGCAGCCTTCGTTCTCGCCGCACAGACGCTCGTGACAGTTACCACCATCTAGTGGCATGTGATATGACTAATACTGATGGCATATTCACTATTAAACATGCGATCACATCCGATCTTTGAGAGTTTGGTAAAGCATTCAACGCTATGGCTATTTATAGAGCGTTAAAGCCACCATGACATCATCATTTCCGATTGCATCATGCAAATGCAGCTAACATCAGAGCGTGCATGTATGATGACAGCTGGATCAGATGAAAATTAGGCTTCGCTCAAACAGAAATCTGATTCGTGTGGCTCTTTCCACACAATTTCAAACCTCTGCATGAATTTAACATGCCGCTCATTAGCTTGTGTATGTACGAGTGGGAGAAATGCAGTTATACTACGTTTAAGCATTGTGATGTGCATGTTCTATGAATATTTACTCTCATTTTGAGAAAAAAAAACACATTAGCATAATCACTGTATTCTTTGAAATCACACTACTGCACTCTAAGGATGAATGCAATGTTTTATTAAGAACATTTGGATGCTAAAATAATCTAAAATCGTCTTAATCCTTTGACTGCCGCTCTAGCAAACGGTTGACCATGTTTTTACTGTTTTAAATAATGACTGTTAATGTAATTTAAAGAAATAATCATTTTAAATAATGGTTTACACACAGCAGTGTTGGTTTACCAAGAAAAAAACTAATATAATCCTGTTGCACTACTACACTTGATTTTGGTTTTATTGTTAAAAAAACAAACAAGAAAGCATGTTAAATGAGAATCTGAAATATTTTATGGCAGACTTTAAAAAATAAAGGGAATTTAGTATTCAAAAATGATTTATTTTTAATATTTCTTTAAAAATATAATTTAGCTTACTCTTCATATTTTTAGATTTTTCATTGTATATGTATTAATTCCAGTAATTTTACTATAAACTACACTGTAAAAAATCCAACTTACAATTTGTAACCCAGTATAAAATTGTAAGTTAGGTGGACATATTTTTGAGCTCAGAGTTGAATTTACTCATAAAAATGATTCAACTGCATGGTTGGAACTGTGTTCAATGAAAGCAAAAAAATCAAAAAGAGGAGACTTTAAATTTAGATTTCTTCATATCTTCAAAAAATAAAATGTTGAGTTAACTTAAATTTTTAAAGCAACCAGCTGCAAAGAAATTATGAGTTTATTAAGCTTCAGTGTTTGAAGTCGTGCCAAATTATTCCGTAAAGTATTATTGACTTAAACCAGCCTTTTTAGTCAACTTAAAAAAATAATTTGGCACAACTTCATCCACTGAAGCTCAATAAACTCAAAATTTCTTTGCAGCTGGTTGCTTTAAAAATTTAAGTTAACTTTAAGTTAATTTTTTACAGTGTAATATATAAACCATTTGGTAGAAGCTGATATTTTAGAAACTATGGGATGTGTTGAAGCAAAGTGCGTTGAGTGTGTTAACTAGCGACATTAGGAGTTAAGAAATGCAATCCAAACATTTTTTTTCTTGGTGCGGAAGTTAAAAGAAATTGATTTAAATACAAAAATCGTAAATACACTGATTCAAAGATGATTTCTTGGATTTACTACTACACAGCAAAAAAAAAAAAAAAAAAAAAAAAAATCAGTGTACATTTAACTCAATTTGAGTTGTACTATACATATTGAGGTGTACTATACATATGACTCCATCATATGCATTTTAGGAGTTAAAATAACACTTTCTAAAGTGTGTTCATTTCTAAAGTTCATTTTAACACAGTAAGAGTTTATTCTTACATCGAACTGGAGTGTGTGTGTGTGTGTGTGTGTTACCCTTCAAAGTGTTAATATATAACCTTTTTTCCTACATTATAAATTGGTGTGTCTGACAGAAAACAGTGATCAAATATGTTGAAAATAGTTTTAATTTATTAAATGTTCATTCATCTTTTCAGAAATAATTTCAATGCATTCAACTCAAGCAAGACATGTTTCAAATTGGAGTAAAACATACTGGTTTGATCACTGTTTTTCTGAAAGAACCGGTTCGAGAGAAAAAACTGGACTTCTCTTCAATGCATATTGGGTTAAAAGTTATACACTGAAAAAAAAAATCTTAAATAAACGCTCTTTTACACTTGTGGATAAAAATTGTACTCCGGTTTTAACCCTGAACCAAAAAAATAAATAAATAAATATCACACTGTATATTTAACACTGGAATTTTTGCTGTGTACTACTAATAATAATAATTGAATGGTTGTAAACAATTTATTTTGGCTGAGTTTAAACAAACAAAATTAAGTTGAACATCACACTTTACAATAAGGTTTATTAGTTAATGTTAATTAATGCATTTACTGACATGAACAAACAATGAACAATACATTTACTACAGTATTTGTTCATGTTAGTATGAAAATACAGTATCGTTAGTTCATGTTAACTCACGGTGCATTAACTAATGTTAACAAGCATAAACTTGGATGTTAATAATGCATTAGTAAATGTTCAATTATGATTAATAAATGCTGCACAAGTCTTGTTAATGATTAGTTCATGTTAGTAAATGCATTAACTAATGAACCTTATTGTAAAGTGTTACCGCTAAATTGAATTTGTTTGTTTAAATTCAACACATAGAAATTGTTTGCAACAGTTTTGCAGAGATCATTTTTGTCAGTGTAGGCCCTAAACACTACTACTAGAATAAAAAAACTCAGCTCACATTCAAAAACAAACAGAGCTCCTGATTGGTCAGGTCAACCCAAGATCTCAGGTTGCCTAACAACACAATCAGAATCGGGGGAGGGCCTCTGGGAGCACATTTTGTAGATGGAGAGAAGGAAGAAAATACTTGGAATTCTGCCAAGAAAAATAAACAAGGAGAGAGAGAGAGAGAGAGAGAGAGAGAGAGAGAGAGAGAGAGAGGAGACCTTATAAAGGTGTATGGCTCGTTATCAGTCATAGGATCTGACGCCAAAGCATGCAGCCTTCAGGAACATATCACAAGGAAGTAACTACAATTGCACCCTCATAAATGAAACTTTAGTGTAGACAGTGAGTATTGTTTTGGTTCAGAGTATATACAGTGCTAAGCATACACGCGTTCACCTCTCGTAAATCTATCTTCATTCATTTTCTTTTCGGCTTAGTCCCTTTATTAATCCGGGGTCGCCACAGCGGAACGAACCGCCAACTTATCCAGCATTTGTTTTACGCAGCGGATGCCCTTCCAGCCAAAACCCATCTCTGGGAAACACATCCATACATTCTCATTCGCACACATACACTATGGACAATTTAGCTTACCCAATTCACCTGTACCGCATGTCTTTGGACTGTGGGGGAAACCGGAGCACCCGGAGGAAACCCACGCAACCACGGGGAGAACATGCAAACTCCACACAGAAATGCCAACTGGCCCAGCCGGGGATCGAACCAGCGACCTTCTTGCTGTGAGGCGAACGTGCTACTCACTACGCCACCGTGGCGCCCCTAAATCTATCTTTTAAATTAATATTTTTTATAGGAAGCTATACAATATTACATTTGTGCATATTCAATTTAAATAAATTACTCTTTATTTTTTTATTTTATTTCATCGCTGGTTCGAGTCCTGACCTGGCCAGTTGGCGTTTCTGTGTGGAGTTTGCATGTTCTCCCTGTGTTGGTGTGGGTTTCCTCCGGGTGCTCCGGTTTCCCCAACAGACCAAAGACATGCAATAAAATAAACTAAATTGGCCGTAGTGTATGTGCGCGAGTGAGTGTGTATGGGTGTTTCCCAGTACTGGGTTGCAGCTGGAAGGGCATCCGCTGCGTAAAACATTAGCTGGAATAGTTGGCGGTTCATTCCGCTGTGGCGAACCCTGATGAATAAAGGGACTAGCCGAAGGAAAATGAATGACTGAATAATGTGAGTATCCACAGCTGTATCTCATCAAGTAAAAACAGAAAAGTAAAGCCAGAAAATGCTAGCATTTGTAAAACTACACCCTAGCAACCACTTAAAACTGCTTGACAACAACATAGCAATACATAAAAAAATACAATCTGCATAGCAACCCCCTAGAAACAGCACAAAATGGCCTAAAATTAAACTAGAATAGTATATAATTTTTAACACCCTAGCAACAGCATAGCAGTACACTAAGGGTGCTTTCACACTAGCACTTTTGGTCCGCACCCGGGTTCGTTTGACGTCATAGTACGGTACGTTTAGCTAGTGTGAACACGTCTTCTGAACTCGGGTGCGCACTCGTGAACCGTACCAGAGTCTGCCTGAGGGTGCTTTCACACTAGCACTTTTGGACCGCACCCGGGTTCGTTTGACGTCATAGTATGGTACGTTTAGCTAGTGTGAACACGTCTTCTGAACTCAGATGCGCACCCGTGAACCGTACCAGAGTCTGCCTGAAAGAGGTGGTTTGAGGTATGGTTCATGTGAACTCTGGTACGGTTCACTTGTAGTATGAATGCAATCGTACCAAAAGCCGGAAGTGAACCGTCAACAGTACAACAAACTATAGTTTTTATAATGTTCATTTGTGTGTGTGTGTGTGTGTGTGTGTGTGTGTGTGTGTGTCTGAGTATCACGTGCTGACAAGCACGACCGAGCCAGAGCAAACACAGTGATAATGTCTGCTTGTCTCCTCCAAAAACAGCTTGGACATCGCGTGATGTTCTGAACGTGTATAATATGTTTGCGGCAGATAGACGCGAGCCGCTTTCTGTATGTTCTAAACCAAAAAGTTCAGTAAAAGCGAAACGGCCGCGATGTGCGGAGTGCGGACGTCTTTCCATTTTGGCGCTTTGCTTTCGTGCCTGTCGCCTGGCAACAGACGTCAAGAAAACAGCAAATTGATGACGCAAGTGTACCGGGGTTCAGAAGGAAAAAAGACAGTGTGAACAACTGAGAAGGTGGGAAGGGGAGACAATCGAACTTGGGTACGGTCCAGGCAATTGAACCAAGTGTGAAAGCACCCTAACATCCAAATACATCCATTGTCTTGTGGCTGCCATCGCATCATCCAAGTAGATGCTGCACACTGGTGGTGGAGTGGAGAGAACCCCCTCATGACTGTGAAGCGCTTTGGATGCAAATGCGCTATAGAAATACGGCGACACGGTGGCTCAGTTGTTAGCACTCACAGCAAAAAAGGTGGCTTGTTTGAGCCCCAGCTTGGCCAGTTGGCATTTCGAGTTTGCATGTTCTCCCCCACAGTCCAAACACATGCGCTAGGTGATATAAATAAGCTAAATTTGGAGTATAGTATGTGTGTGTGAATGCAAGAGTGTATGGGTGTTTCCTAGGGATGGGTTGCGGCTGGAATTGCATCCGCTGTGTAAAACATATGCTGGATTAGTTGGCGGTTCATTCCGCTGTGGCGACCCCTGATTAATAAAGGGACAAAGCCCTGGGAAACGAATGAATGAACGAAAAAGCAACCTGCTAATGCATAGCAAAACACTGGCATCTGCATAACAGTACCCTAGCACAGTGGTTCTCAAACTGTGGTACGTGTACCACTAGTGGTACACAAGCTTCCTTCTAGTGGTACTCGGAGGAATCGCTTAGTAATTAAAGTTAAAAAATTAACACACTTTTAACCCTTTGACGCATACAATAACACTGACGTGATCAGTAAATACATTTTAATAGGCTAAACCTTTTATTTTATGTTAAATTTTCTTATGTTTGTTATGTATTTATCATTTGAAGCAAATTTCCTCCCCATATTTGTAACTGTTGTTGGGGCGTATCTCTCACTTTATATCCCAACGTTGACAGGTATAGTTTAATCACTTGCTTTTCTGACACACAACGCCTACTCTAACGCAGTAAGTAGATCTAATTTCTAATTTAAATATGTAAATCCAGTTCATATATCTAAATATCTAGATTTTAAAGACAAATAAGTTATATATACATGCAACATATATTTCAAAAAGAGTTTATATATGAATATGTTGACATATAGCCATATTTATGAGGTCCAAGGAACTTGATGAATAGGCTACTTTATGATCTTACATTTTAGTTTTCTTTTTACTTTTTAAGTACAGAGCCATTTTTAATTAACTTTAAAAGCACACTTTAATTTGAATGTTGACGTTTATTTATTGTTTTCTTACCTGTAAGCACAGTACAGTGTTAATGTTCAAACTATTTCGAATGTTAAAAGTGGCTGACAATAATAAATATTCATAATAATAATAATTAATCTGCCACATTTTTGAACTGTGCAGAGCTGAAGCTGCTTAATTAGGCCTACTATGCTACTGTATTTCAAAACTGGTCATTATGGTGGTGCTTGGAGAGACAATTTTTTTTCTGAGGTGGTACTTGGTGAAAAAAGTTTGAGAACCACTGCCCTAGCATCTAACAACACAAAAAAAACACTCAGAAGTGTTGAGCATCTCCATAGCGACACCTTAGCAACTGCCAACAACTACATAGCAATAGATACGTTTCCATCCAAAGATGTGAAGCTAACTTACGTGCAAAACTGGATTATCAGATAAAACATCTATGAGTAAAGCATGTCGTCAAATAAAGCAAATCATCACAGCATCTGCATAGCAACACCCTAGAAACTACCCACAAGTCCACATCAATGATAGTGTGAC
>CAIGQQ010031610.1:448800-470720 GCA_903798035.1 Danio albolineatus
GCTCTACCTCCTATGGTGCTAAGTTTGCAACGAGGCTGAAACAAGGTGAGCCCAGAAGGGGAAAGTAGATTATTGACAAGTAAATTAATTTATTTATTAATTGCATTTTAAAAATGAAATATTAGAAATGGCGCCATGGTGGCGCAGTGGGTAGCACGATCACCTCACAGTAAGAAGGCCGCTGGTTTAAGCCTCAGCTGGGTCAGTTGGCATTTCTGTGTGGAGTTTGCATGTTGTCCCCATGTTGCTGTGGGTTTACTAGGTATGTGTATGTGTTGTAGGAAATTATTCCACAAATATTAATTTCTTACTATTATTGTGTTAAAAAAAGAACAAAAAATAAACAAAAATTGTGTTGTCCAAAAATGAACATCATATTAAAACATGTATTAATGTTTTAAAACATATTATTAAACACATATTAATGTATTAAAGCATGAATTTTACATGGGTGATTTTCACCAATTGGATGTACAATGTATAATAATGTCAATATTTATACTTATATTTTTATACAAGTTTATATATTATAACATTTTAAGTAAGTTTTGTTCTACAAACTGATGAAAACTTTTAATCTGAATAAAAATATTGTCATTTAATAATAATAATAAATTGACTAAAATATCAACTGGCTTAAATTGCACTCATTCAAACATGTTTATATAAATTTTCAGATGATTTAAGGATCTCTATTTATATATCCACCAGTTGTGTGCTAACCTTTAAACACATTCGTTAACACTACCAATGGAATAAAATCAATAATACGTTACATTCTGGTGAAAGAGTAAACAAACCACAGACCAACTCAGAGGAAGGAACTTAAATGCATCACGGGAAGAAAAAAAGCAGAGGAAGGATGAGATAAGACGGAGTGATAGTAAATAGCTAAGTTCTAGTAGTCAGAGTTTTCCTTTGTGCAAGAAAGCTCTCCGATTGGCTGGTTTACCAGTGTGGGTGGTGCCTGTGAGTGGGCGAGAGCCAGTCGTTAGTTTGAGGAAATGAGCCTGGGCTGTGATAAAAAAAAGGAGGGGGGGATGAGAGTTGCCGTGGTAACCTGTGGGCCGTGTGCACACAAAACATTTTCTGCAAATGGAGGGGGTTAAAAGGGGGTCGAATTTCAAAGCATGTAAACTTCCATCTTGAGTTGCGTCTGATGCATTATCTGTGCAGCTTTTGTTTTTGCAGAATGATGGAGAGTATTGGAGCACAGAGATCAAAAGAGATACAGATAGTTAAATGGATAACGCTGCTTTTATGCCCATTTGGATCATTACTATAAACAGAATATTTAGTAGAGAAAATATACATGATAATAGAGTGACCAGAGGAGGCCAATGCATCTTCACAGTCTCCAGTATGTTGTACTTCCAGAATTAAATATTAAATCTTACTCTACTGAACAATTAGAACCAGTTTTATTTCAATATTAATGAGATATCATTCATTTTCCCATGGCTTAGTCCCTTAATTAATCTGGGGTCGCCACAACGGAATGAATCGCCAACTTATCCAGCATGTTTTACAAAGCGGATGCCCTTCCAGCTGCAACCCAGTACTGGGAAACACCCATACACACTCATACACTACGGACAATTAAGTTTACCCAATTCACCTGGACCACATGTCTTTGGACTTGTGGGGGAAACCGGAGCACCCGGAGAAAACCCACGCAACCATGGGGAGATTATGCAAACTCCACACAGAAATGCCAACTGACCCAGCCGAGGCTCGAACAAGCGACCTTCTTGCTGTGAGGCGAACGTGCTACTCACTACGCCACCGTGGCGCCCTATCAATGAGATATCATTCATTTTCCTTCGGCTTAGTTCTTTATGCATCAGGGGTCACCACAGCGGAATGAACCGCCAACTTATCCAGCATAGGGTTTACAAAGCGGATGCCCTTAAAGCTGCAACCCAGTACTGGGAAACACCCATACACTCTCATACACTACACTTGTGGGGGAAACCCTAGCTAACATGGGGAGAACATCCAAACTCCACACAGAAAATCCAACTCGAAGCCAGACCTGGACTCGAACCAGTGACCTTCTTGCTGTGAGCTGACAGTTTTAACCACTGAGCCACCGTGTCGCCCCAATTAGCTATCAATTTTGCTTTAATAGTTAGTATTAATGGGTAGTTATTATAAGTTAGCATTAATAGATGATTTTTCTGTAATGTTTTTGCTGTTTCTAAATTAATCATTTAGATTTCATATCAGTTAAGTTTTATTTTGTTTTATTTTGCTCCAAGTTTCGAATAGTTTTAGGTTACTTGTATTTGAGTTAATAAACTATAATACCTCTCATTTAAACTATAAAGTTGCATTTTAATAATTAACAAGAGACTTTTTTGTAGGGTTTGGCATGTTTGACGCGTGTGCCAATTTTCGTGCGTGTTCGTGATTCGTAGCTCGGCGGCTAGTCGGTCATATGTGCATAGGTGACACTGTTGAGTCATTTTGCTACGCCCTCTTCCGAAACCTAATAAACGTAATTTTTTGCCACTTCTGAGGCGTGTGCAAAGTTTCGTGAGTTTTCGAGCATGTTTAGACCCCAAAAAAGGCAATTCATTCTGCAGAATAAGAATAATAAAAATAATAAATAATAATAATAAAAATAAAAAATAAAATAATAATAATAATAATAATAAACAGAGCAGTTCCAAAAGGGCCTATGCTCGGTCCCTAAATATTAGAAATGCCGCCATGGTGGCGCAGAGGGTAGCACAGTCACCTCACAGTAAGAAGGTTGCTGGGCAGTTGGCATTTCTGTGTGAAATTTGCATGTTCTCCCCATGTTGGCGTGGGTTTCCCCCACAAGTCCATAGACGTGGTGTAGGTGAATTGTGTAAGCTAAATTGTCTGTAGTGTGTGTGTGTGTGTGAATGAGAATGTATGGGTGTTTCCTAGTGATGGGTTGCAGCTGGAAGGGCATCCGCTAAGTAAAAAAACATATACTAGATGAGTTGGTGGTTCATTCCGCTGTGGCGACCCCTAATAAATAAGGGACTAAGCTGAAGGAAAACTAATGTTTATGTTATCGTTTCAGTTAACATTTTACTTTGTTCCAAGTTTCAAATAGTTTTAGCTTAATTGTTTTAGATTTAAATACCTCTGAATTGAATTGTTGTATTTTAATAATGAAATTTGAGATATTTCCAGTCTTTTGGATTATTAGAATTCCAAGAATTTGATTTAAAACTTAAATAATTAATATTTGATGTAGAAATGTTTGTATGACAGATATTGAATTATTATCATGCTACATTACTAATATATTGTTCTTTTAAAAAGTTGCAAACTCCACTTAGTGTAGCGTGAAACTGTATTCACAATACAGCATGACCTCAAGTGCCTTATTGCTGAAATAATGCACAATAGGTCAAAATATAGCAAATGAAACGCAGTCTTCAAAATAGATTTGCTAAAATGATCTGATGTTTGATAAAAGCTGAAAGCACAATACCTGGAAACTGCTCTTTTGCCAAACTTTTATTACTGGCACTCTTTTATAGCAGCTCTTAAATATAATCATGGGAAATTTAAAAGCAAGCGGCTACTTGATTAATTATTAGCCAAACAATTCAAACAAAAGAACATTATGATATGACTTATTATAAACATGACAGACGTGAAAATAATAATGGGTATGATCAGACCTCCAAATATGGCTCAATGCTGCCCTCTTCTGTTTGTTGTGTGGAGCTGTTCATGTCATTACTCACTCTTAAATACATTTAAACCAGTAATATTTTTTCAAAGACCAGTATAAAGTCTGATGAGTGAATAATGCCAGATTTTTTGTTTTTGTCTTGTAATGAATTATCTAGGATTAGAACCATGTCACATGCATGTTTGTTTATTAGAAAACCAGATCTAGTGTGTTAGTCCTCTAGCGAGCGCTGCCTGCTGCTGGATAATGTGCTGCTTTTCGGGGTTTTCACTTCTTTTCCACCTGCAACATGCAGAGACTCGTCTTTATGCAGGACCTGTGACAGAGAACCAACAAACACCATTTAGATACAGTTAAAAGGCTAAATGATTAACCCTCCTGTGACATTTGTATTCTTTTTCAAATATTTCCCAAGTGACGTTTAACAGAGCTAGGATATTTTCACAGAATTTACAATAATAGTTTTTGTTTCTGGAGAAAGTCTTATTTCTTTTATTTTGGCTAGAAGAAAAGCTGTTTTAATAAAAAAAAATAAGGTAAAAGTTTTTAGCCCCCTTTGAGGAAATATATTTTGAAATTAAATCGTACTTTAAGCTAATACTAGTATGTTGCAAAATAACTAGTTAATAAAATATGATGTACTGTCATCATGGCAAAGGCAAAACAAATGCGTTATTTGAAATTGAAATTAAGAATATTGGTAACCCTTTACTTGAAGGGGTGTTCATAAGACAGTAATGTCATTAAACCTTATTGTCATTCATTTATTCTGACATTTTAAATGCAAAGATGACATTAACCCCTTTCACACATACAGAAAGGTCTGTATGTGTGAACAAGCCCTTTTTGAAAATACCCGTAAATTCGTTCTGGCAATTTTCCGGAAAGAGAAGTTGTAACAAAACCGGTAATTTGCCGAAATGCTGCGCTGTGTGAATGCAGAAGGAACATTGCCGGAAAGAGTGTGTTCACGCTTAGAATGCACTGACGCGAGACGTCTGCTCCAGCCAATCATAACATTCAGACGCATTCACGTCTGCGCTGTTTATGAAAATAAAAACCTTTGAATATTTTTCCAGACACGTTCAGCTGCTAGATGTTCGTCAGATAACATTTTTATGTTCCTTCTTAATGCCAACTGTGGAAAAAAATTCCGATAAAATGCTTACGATAAACCGCTGTTTGTTTACCTTCAAGCTCCACTTCAGTTGACGCGTGTGCACGTGAAGCAGCCAGTGAGCGCAAGCACACACACACACACACACTATGTACATCTCAACATGTGAAACTGTTCCTCCATATGTTGTTTTCATCGAAGTTGTTCACAATACTTATCATCCACAGAGTTTGTAATTTCGTCAAATGTGTAAACATTTAGCTGCGGTTCACGCTTCTACCTTATGATGTCTCTGGGACAAAGCAGCCGCATGAATGCTAAAGCTTTAAATAATTGTGAAGCCTTCAACAAAAGCTCAACCACTTCTGTGTTTACTGTGTTTTCCGGTAAAATTCCAGAACGTCCTCGCCTGTGTGAACAGAGCTTTTTTAAAATCTACTGGTAAAGTCGTTCCGGTAGTTTTCCGGATATTTACCGGTGTTACTCTGTGAAAGGGGCTATTGTTTGTTTTGCTAACTTGAGATAAACAAATACATCACAGCTTGTTTTTGTCTTTCATAACAACTTGACATTACCAAGACAATGAAAATTGTCAGAAATCTGTCATAAACATGATCGTCATAAAGCCATTATAAATATGTCATTCATTTTTATAACACATTATTAATATTTGTTTTGACCTCAACTAGAGTTTACAAGCTGAATTTGACATTAAATATTAATGACACTCTTAAAAATTATTTAACAGAGTAATGACACTTTTAATGAGACATTTTAATGACAAATACAGTTTGTTTCACTGAGAACATGATTAGTAAAATATTCAGAACACAATTATAATGGCTTCATTTGACACTGACATTGCTAATGTCAAGTTGTCATGACAAGGATAAAGAAGGTTGTGAACAAAGAATGTCATCTTTGCATTTAAAGTGACATAACTCTGCAAGTTGTTATAAGCATTCATAAAATCTCATTCACATTCATGGCATGTGTCATGTCATGATTATAAAAGTTTCATGACAATCTTACCAAAATGAAAATAATATGTTTGAAACTGTGTCTCTGTTAAACCGCCCTTGGGAAATATTTGATAAATAATAAAAATTGAAATAATAATTTATCATTCAGCTGAATGTAAAACAGAGTTGTTCTGTTCTGTGTGTCTTACACTGCTCATCATAATGTGCCGATGAAGTTCATGATGAGTCAAAGGTCGATCCTCTTCATCTGTGAGAGACGAATCCTCGGCCTCATAATCATGGCTGAGCACAGTAAGACCAGGAGCATGTGTTAATGAAATAAACTCCTGTAAATCTGTTGTGTCCGGACAGCTTTATATATGAGTGGCTGCACCTGGTAATGTGAGGCTGAACCATCGCCGCTTGTTTCTGCACATCTGTTTTCTGTCCCAGCAGGAACTGGGCGACCTCTTTCAGGTCGTAATTCTTCTCCAGGTCCTGTCAACATTATTTACATTACATTTACACAGGCGTTTGAGATAATTACTATTTTTCTGAATGTCTCTTATGCTCAAGAATCTTCGGTAATAAGGTTGTATTAGTTAATGCATGGCGCCACGGTGGCCGAGTGGTTAGCACGTTCGCCTCACAGCAAGAAGGTCGCTGGTTCGATCCCCGGCTGGGCCAGTTGGCATTTCTGTGTGGAGTTTGCATGTTCTCCCCGTGGTTGCGTGGGTTTCCTCCGGGTGCTCCGGTTTCCCCCACAGTCCAAAGACATGCGGTACAGGTGAATTGGGTAAGCTAAATTGTCCGTAGTGTATGAGTGTGAATGAGAAGGTATGGATGTGTTTCCCAGAGATGGGTTGTGGCTGGAAGGGCATCCGCTGCGAAAAACAAATGCTGGATAAGTTGGCGGTTCATTCCGCTGTGGCGACCCCGGATTAATAAAGGGACTAAGCCGAAAAGAAAATGAATGAATGAATGAATAGTTAATGCATTTACTAACATGAACAAACAATGAACAATACATTTATTAGTTCATGAAAATACAGTTGTTCATTGTTAGTTCATGTTATCTCAGTGTATTAATGTTTACAATGAGGTTGTAATGAGGCATTAGTAAATGTTGATTATTAATGATTCATAAATGCACTACAGGTATTTAGTTCACATTAGTAAATTCATTAACCAACATTAACTAATTAAACCTTATTGTAAAGTGTGACCGAATTTCCAGTGCTTTTAATTTTGTAAATAAAACTATAAAAAAACATTTTCCATTAACAAAAAATCTAAAATAAAACATCAATATCCAATTTACTTTTATATTTATATTTTAAATCAATAAATAATTTGTATCTATATTTTAAAATGTCACCTACTGAAACAAAATTACTAAATCGACTAAAATAAACAAAAATGTTTTATTGAAAAATCCTAAAAAAATATTTAAAAAAATAGTATTTGAAATCAGTTTCCCAGAGATGGGTTGCGGCTGGAAGGGCATCCGCTGTGTAAAACAAATGCTGAATAAGTTGGCGGATAATTCCGCTGTGGCGACCCCGGATTAATAAAGGGACTAAGCCGACAAGAAAATGAATGAATGAATGATTTGAAATCAGGGTTTCCGCGGGGTCTTAAAAAGTATTAGAAGCTGATAAATCAGTGTAGAGAATTTAAAGCCTTTAAAAAGTATTAAAATGTCCTAAATGCTATTTTACAAGGTAAAAGTTGGCAGTTCATTCTGCTGTGACGACCCCAGATTAATAAAGGGACTAATCCGACAAGAAATTGAATGAATGAATTTATACTTTAGATCCAACAAGTTTAAATGCTTTGTTTTCTTAATCAGAAAAACAAGCATATTTACCTGGAGAATCCCTGTTATTCAAGACTATATTCTTTGTTTAAAATTTCTTAAACATAGTGAAATAATTATACAACGTAAAAAGCAATTAGTGAGCAATTAATTTTTTCTTTAAAAAAAGTGAGTAAACCTGTTGCCTTAAAAGCAACAAGTTGATTTTACTTAAAAAAGTCAGTAAACACATTTATCTATCTTTTCTAATTATGCACGTAGTTTGTTTACTTATAGCTAATAATTATAAGGCAATGGCTTTTCTATCTATTTTTAAATAACGTCAGCTAATTGCTCTTTACAGTGTAGCTGGTCCGGAGTGAATGTGGTTTTCCTGTACCTTTGATTTAATGAAGGCCTGAATGGTGAGCAGTTCGCTGGTCCTCTGCTCCACCAGACTGAGGTACGTCATGATGTTACTGTCTCGTATCCCAGAAGAAGAGCCCAACATGTCATCCATCAGCGCTCGATCACAGTCCATCTTATTGAACACACTGTCAATCCCTACAGTCAGATCAACACATACAGATAAAGGCAAAATAATTAGCCCTCCTGTTCAATTTTTTTACAAGTGATGTTTAAAAAAGCAAGTATATTTTCCAACCCAGGCTCCTTTTGAAAATGTACCGCTATATACATTTCTGGAGAGTGCCAAATATGTCCCAGAAGCTATGTTTTTTTGCAGTTTTGGTTTTCGTGAATTTACCATAGGCCTCTATGCTTTTTAAGATCTTACGTTTCTCACGCCAATGCCATTCGCGCCTGCTGTTCTTGCGTAAAATCCACCAAAGGTTGTTGTCGACTGTAGGGCTGCACGATTAATAAAAAAAAAAGATCACGATCTCGATTCGACCCTACACACAATCTTAATTCAGCTTATCTACAATTCAGCCAATTATATTTTCAAGGTCAGGAGAGAAGCATAAAGACGGTCGCACAAGTCTTCACAATAACATGGACACCTCCAAATGGCGTTAAAAGTGTCACATACTGTATTCATAAGGTATAATTCACGCAAAAATGTCATTTCTGTCTTAATGTAATGATGTATTCGCGGCCCCGAAATCACTCGTGAGCTGACTGCAAGCTGTTTGTTTACTACCGAGAATGTGCGCGTGCACGCCAATGATACTTACTATTGACAGAACCTGCATAGGTTGTGAATACCATCTAATAAAGTTGTAAATAATGCTCATTTTGTTGCACAGAGCGATTGTTCAAGGGCCGTGGGGGAGATATGATTTGCATGTGTGTTTTTTCTCAGTGACAGCAGCCATGAGCCACAGTCAGAAGTGAAAGTGAGGGGCGCACATCATTTCAATGGTCATATCGCATTTTACAGTTATGATTACGTCAAGCATTTGACATTTTTTCCTTTCATAGCGAACACAAGGTGTTGTGCATGAAAATAAATGTTTAACAGTGTCAGTATAACTACTCTAGCCTATGAATATAATGCAAGAGGGAATCTGATAATGACAAATGTTTCATTTTACCAGTGAAACAAATGGTCCAATAATGTTCTCAATGACAAATTGGAAATGTCTCAAATGTAATAATTCAACTTTACAATTATGAATAGTAGCATTCTGATGCCATAACTTTACTGTGAATTAACAGACAGGAAAGTTCTAAAGTCTATTCAAGTCCACCATTCAAAGCCTATACAAAATTGATCATTTTAACCAACAGTAGAGATAGGCCTAATAATATTAGTGTTGTTTTACCATATGTTTAAGAACAATAATAATAGCCTACTCATATTAACCTTTATTTTTCATCTACAGAATCGTGAGGAAATCATGATGTTGATCTTAAGCAAAAAAAACGTGATTCTCATTTTAGCCAGAATCGTGCAGCCCTAGTCGACTGACTGACTGACTGACCGATCGACTGAGCCACCCTCCTCCTTCCCTAAACCCAACTGACAGTGTTTTCTAATACACCGATTAACCCGTCCACCCACTTTTCTAAACCCAACCGACAGTGTTTTCAAAAGCCTGATTTTTACCACATTTTCAGATTTGAATACATTCTCACCTTGTTATGTATTTGTTTATTTTATTGTTTAGCGTCTGTTTTTGTCTTACATGCTTTCTGGAACCATTCTTCGCCACACCTGAACCTCATAGTTGTGGTTAACTCCGCTCTGCGTCTCAAGTACGCAGATGTAAGTGTCGAGCCAATGGAAAAACTGGTGACAGTGAAAAAAACATCCATACGGAGGTAACCAGTCAGCTGGTAACCGCAAAAAAAAAAAAAAACAGTGTCATACCGCCCCAAAGTGTTTGCTTTAAAGATAACATTCAGCCATACGTACCTCTGGCTACATAATTCGCGATCTCCAGAAATGTATATAGAGGCACGTTTTCAGAATGAGCCTGTGTTAACATTTTCACAGTATTCAATATGTTTTCAACTGGAGAAAGTCTTATTTCTTTTAGTTTGGCTGAAATAAAGCAATTTATGGCTTTGTGGCTAAGAAACGGCTGTTTCTTAGCCACATATTTTAAATAAGGTGTCAAAGATCTAGACTAGTAAATATTTTAGAACTGTTAATAAATGTAAAATGAGCACAATTCAAGTATTTTACTGCAGTTCTAAATTATTTAACAAAATGTGGCTGACTTGCCAAACGGACGGCAAATTGTGCAAACCATCATTTCATTTTTTTTTTGTCATGTTATACTGGCTTAAAATACATATACTAACTGTATAACTGTATAACAGCTGTTCCTTCAGTGGATAGTATAAAGTTTCATGAAATTAATATTCTTTCAATATGATATGACTATCATTTATCAGATTATGGGGCAACACGGAGGCTCAGTGGTCAGCACTGTCGCCTCAAAGCAAGAAGGTTGCTGGTTCGAGTCCCGACTGGGTCAGTTGGCATTTCTGTGTGGAGTTTGCATGTTTTCCCCATGTTGGCGTGGATTTCCTCCAGGTGCTCCGGTTTCCCTCAGTCCAAAGACATGCGCTATAGGTGAACTGAATAAACTGGAGTGTATGAGTGTGTGTTTGAGTGTGTATGGGTGTTTCTAAGTACTGAGTTGCAGCTGGAATTGCATCAGCTTCGTAAAACATATGCCTGTCGGTCCATTCCGCTGAGGCGACCTCTGAAATAGAGACTAAGCCGAAGGAAAATGAATGAATATCAGATGATCACCTGTTTTGATTAGATCAAGGGTCTTGCTGATGTCTTCGGCTTCAGCTTCATACTGTTGAGCTTGTGTTTCACACTCTTGCTGAAGATCCTTCACCTGTTTTAAAGCCAGCTGATTTTCCTCTTCCAGTTGGAGACCTTTCATGCGCAGCTGCTCCATCTCTTCTTTAATCTGGAACAACATTACATGAAAGTTGTCATTGTACACGGTTTAGGTTTATTCTACTAGTTCTGATTGACACTGACCTGATGGATTTCCTCTCTCAGTCTGTCAGCTTCCGTGTTCTGTTCATTCACATAGTTGAAAAGTGCAAAGTTCCTGTCCTCAACTGCTTAAGAAAAACACAATCAGTTGTAGCATAACACATTGAAATAGTTTATTAGCACAAATAAATGTTCGGCTCACCCTCAATGAATTTTGTAACCAGCTTCTCCAGATTCTCCTCTCCAGTCACTGTCTGAATACGATGGAAAACCTCCTCTAGAGTTTCACATTTCTCTTCTCCAGCTTCTGCCTTCCTCTGCACCTTCATCTCTGCCATCAGCACACATTGTTGTCTTTTTATAATTTCCAAACATTTCCTGAAATTCCCTAAAAATTATTTTGATGGTAAAAGAGGTACCTCACTAGATTGAGTTTATTTGATCGTGTTGAAACACTTTTTGAGATTATATACATGTGCATTTTATTTGTTTTGCTCTAAATGTTTTATATGAAAGACACGGTGAGCTAACTTGATAAACAACGGAAAAGCTGTCCAAAGGAACGTCATCATACAGCCTTGCAGCATTCGTTTTAAAGACATACGTTCCTCTGGCTACATAATTCGGGATCTCCAGAAATGTATATAGGGGTACATTTTCAGAATGAGCCTGTGTTGCGTAAAATAAGATTGAATCATTTATTGTAAGGAGGGCAAATCCAATAATATGCCTATGCGTTTAAGCTGGTTTAGTTTTTGTTTATTTATTGTTTATATTTATTGTTGGCATTAGCTAATCAGAGGGGTTCACTAGTTTTATATTCAGGAGAATCCATGTAGAACAGACTTTATACATTTATTTAAAATTCACTTTTACTTTTTACTTATAAATACTTTATAATTGGTGGCACGATGGCACGATGGCCCCATTCACACAAGGCTTCAGCGTCGATGCTTGACAGAGGGCGTGTCTGAAGTTGGGGCTGACGCGACCGTCATAGCAGCGTCAGCCAATGAAATTAGTCAACAATCGGCTACTGTCTAAGCTGGTGTATTTGCATACAGCGATCTGATTGGCTGACGCTTCCGTTGGCGCTTGAAAAGTTGAGAAAGTCCCAACTCCTCCAGCGAGCAACGCCTCTGAAGCGGCGCCGACGGATCCAGAATGCAGTTCGGCAAAGCCTGACGTCACCCATTCAAAGTGAATGGGAAGCGTTGACGCTGACGCCCCGTGTGAATGGGGCGTCAGTGGTTAGAAGAAGGTTGCTGGTCTGAGTCCCAGCTGGGCCATTTGGCATTTCAGTGTGGAGTTTGCATGTTTTCCCCGTGTTGGCGTGGGTTTTCTCCAGGTGCTCCAGTTTCCCCCACAGTCCAAACACATGCGCTATAGGGATATTGAAGAAACTAAATTGGCCGTAGGTTATAAGTGTGTGTGAATTTCAGAGTGTATGGGTGATTTTCAGTACTTGGTTGCAGCTGGAAGGGCATCCGGTGTGTAAAACATATGCTGGAATAGTTGGTGATTCATTCCGCTGTTGGGACCCCTGATAAATAAGGAACTAAGCTAAAGGAAAATGAATGAATGAATAACTTATAAGTTGACACCCCTAACCAGTCAGTCCATTTAAATTTTTTTAATCAATCTATTATATACAAAGGTTTGGGGTATGTATATATATAAAATCGATTAAATTGCTTTAAACTGGTAAAAAAAAGTGACACCATAGACATTTATAATGCTACAAAAGAGTTATGTTAACCAAAGAATACTGAAAATAATTACTGAACATATTAAGCCGGACAAATGTTTTAAACTTTAATAATATAAAAAAACAAGAAACGTTTCTTGATATTGTGTATTTGAATGATTACTCAAGAATCGTGACACTGAAGATTGACAGAACTCAACTTTTCCATCATAGAAATAAATTACATATTCATTAGCATTAACATTCATTCATTCATTCATTTTCCTTAGACTTAGTCGCTTATTTATCAGGGTTTGCCACAGCGAAATGAATCACCAACTATTCCAGCATATGTTTTATGTAGCGGGTGCCCTTCCAACCGCAACCCAGTACTGGGAAACACATACACTCATACACTGTAGCCAATTTATATCATCCAATTCACCTATAGCACATGTCTTTGGACTGTGGGGGACTGTGCAGGCGACAGTGCTAACCACGGAGCCACCATGATGCCACACATCCATTGTAAATTGCAATAATATTTCATAATTTTACAGTTTGCATTGCATTTTGACAACATCATTATGCTTTTGTTTAGTATGAAAGAAAAACCATCCCGAGTGACGTCAAACTGATAAAAAAGAGTAAACTAAAGCTAAAAAACAAGCAATTCTCTTCTAATTCTTGTCTAGTTATTGTTCTCTGACCGTTTCTGCGGTTGATTTCCTGTGCTTCATCCAGAGCGTTTCTCTCATTACTCTTGGTGCTCATGAACTCTTTGAGTCTCTGTTCATGAGCGATGACTCTCTCCAGCTCCTTTACATCAGATGAATACTGGGCAAGATCCTTCACCTCCTTCTCTTTCATCATGGTCATCTTGGTCTGAGCTTCCACTCTGAAAAACACACAGATAATTAGAAACATCTTCAAAGTAGCTGTCCAAAACACTTTCCGAGGGTGGAGCGATTTATAATTCCATATAAAAAGTTTCACTTTCAAAGATTTTTTTTTGGCTAGAATGGCTTTGCAATACATTTTAGGGATGCTGTTAGTACAAAAATGAAATAAAATTGAATTCAAATGATGATTCAACACTGTGTGCGAGGAGAAGAATCATTTTAAGCAATGAAAACTTCATGATTGTATAGAATCACCACTTTATTAATCCAGTCAAATTCTACAGGATAATATCTAGTGCCAACATACAGTGGGGGAAATAAGTATTGAACATGTCACCATTTTTCTCAGAAAACACATTTCTGAAGGGGTTGTTAACTGTTAATTTTCACCAGATGTTGGTAACAACCAAAAAAATCCTTATATGCAAAGAAAACAATATTAATTAGTTTACAAGTGAAGTTACAGTATATATTACATATAGAATGTTACACACATAAAAAGCTCACTAAAAACTTCTTTAACATTTCCAAAGACTTGTTTGTAATAAAATATAAAAGAAATTGTGAAATAATGTCCCATCAATATTTAATGTAACAGAAATATTTATGTAAAATAACACACTCTGACCTGCACATATTAAAATATATAAAAGGTCATACATTTATTCATTCATTCATTCATTTTCTTGTCAGCTTAGTCCCTTTATTAATCCGGGGTCGGAATGAACCGCCAACTTATCCAGCATTTGTTTTACGCAGCGGATGCCCTTCCAGCCGCAACCCATCTCTGGGAAACATCCATACATTCTCATTCACACACATACACTACGGACAATTTAGCTCACCCAATTCACCTGTACCGCATATCTTTGGACTGTGGGGGAAACCGGAGCACCCGGAGGAAACCCACGCGAACACGGGGAGAACATGCAAACTCCACACAGAAATGCCAACTGACCCAGCCGTGGCTGGAACCAGCGACCTGCTTGCTGTGAGGCGACAGGATTACCCACTGCGCCACCGTGTCGCCCAAGGTCATATATATAATATATAATTGGTCATACTAAATTTGATTACATTTTAAATTATTAACATGATAAAAGATGAAATTACAGTAATGAGTGATGGTGTTTTTGTGCTGCACCATAATCTTAACGCTTTTAATATGTCTTATAATAATTATTTAAAATATGCCAGACAAGATTTGTTGATTTTTCCTGTTGATAAACTGTACAGGTATATAGCTATTGTAAACCTGAATGTGTGTGCATGTTTTCTTTAAGTCATTGTCAAAATGATTTAACTAAAATTATTTGTTTGTTCATTGGAAAAAAAAGTAGTAATATATTATATATGAAATATTATAGGCGGTTCATTAATCTGTGGCGACCCCTGAGAAATCAGAAACTAAGTTGAAGGAAAATGAATGAAATGATATATAGGAAAAAACTAAAGCTGTACACTATTGAAAAATCTTGCTGCCTATTATTATTTTGTTGAATCAAAGGAACTCTTTTGTTGAAACAGGATTATTCATTCATTTTCTTTTGGCTTAGTCTCTTTATTCGTCAGTTGTCACCACAGGGCAATGAACCGACAATTTATCCAGCATATGTTTCACACAGCGGATGCCCTTCCAACTGCAACCCAGTACTGGGAAACATCCATACACACTCAGTCACACTCATACACTATGCCCAATTTAGTTTATTTCTATATAGAGCATGTCTTTCGACTGTGGGGGAAAGTCCACACAGAAACGCCAACTACTAGCGACCTGCTTTGAGGTGACAGTACTAACCACTGAGCCACCGTGTTGCCCAAGCAGGATTAACTGATTAATATTAGTTAAAGTAACATAAAACACTTGCTTCCATGGCTTTTTAAAGTTTTTAAAGTGTACCACACTTTTATTGTTTGATGCTGCAAAGCCCCTTTTCATCCTAGACCCTTGTGGAGAAACTTTGTACATTAGAAAAGTAACTCTATTTCCCCTTACCTTGCCTCATATGCTGTGGTGGACATGTGGATAACTTCACCAATATCCTTACGAACTTCTTGCAAAACCTGTAAAACCACATCAGCTGTTTAAACTGTAACCGATCCAAATTTATTCTTCAATCAATATACACCACACCAGATTCCCAGACCTTCTCCAGTCTGCGTTGCAGCTGCTGGAACCGCACACGCTCCATGCGGAGAGTCTCGAGCTCTTCTCTGAGGTGACTGTTCTTTGTCAGCTGTTCATTAAAGCGAATAAGGGCCTGCAACGACAACAACAGAAAAGATGGATGGAGAAATGAATGTTAACATGCTGTGATTTTCATCAGTTTGAATGAATCCAATCGAATTGAAAATATGAAAGAAAATATTTTAAAAATTAGCAATGTAATGGATTTTTGTTGGCAATGCTATCATTCATTCATTCATTTTCTTTCGGCTTAGTCCCTTCATCAGGGGTCGCCACAGCGGAATAACTGCCAACTTATCCAGCATATGTTTTACGCAGCGGATGTCCTTCCAGCTGCAACCCACCTCTGGGAAACACCCATACAAACTCATTCACACACATACACCATGGCCAATTTACCTTGTTCAAATCACCTATATGCGCATTTGTTTGGACTTTGGGGGAAACCGGAGCACCCGGAGGAAACCCACACCAACACAGGTTGAACATGCAAACTCTACACAGAAACGCCAACTGATCCGGTTGGAACTTCAACCAGTGACTTTCTTGCTGTAAGACGACAGTGCTAACCACTGAGCCACCGTGTCACCCACAATACTTTTATATTAATAATATTCCAGTGTTTTTGTCTTGATTACATATATAAATTACATTTTTGTCAAACAATTTAATTAATTTTCAGTCTCAACCACTGAGCAGTTTGAAAGGTGTAAGAAATGAATAAACATGCATGTTCATAAGTTGTAAAATGTATGTAAAACATTAGCAACACAAATAAGAATTAGTTTTTCTATCATTTGATCTACTTGAGGTAGAGTGAACCTTTCAATCCTATCAAAAGTTTATTCAGATCAACTGAAGTGTTTACACTAAGGCTCACATCAATCTGATTACAGAATTGTCATTTGTCTCCATATAAATGTAGACATTAAGGGTGTGTTCATACAGAAAATTGTACCTTTAGTCCTGCTTCACTTAGTATTAACACTGTGTTTTTTAAGACGTATACTTTTATGACTTACAGGCTTCACACACATTTTTACATCAAAAATAAAATGATTTTTCCATGACTTTTTCCAAGATTTTCAAGTAAATTTTTATGACCTTATGTTTAAGAAGGTAAAAGAAAAACAATGCAAGCATATCGTAAAACACACAATCTATTTAGTTTCAATTTATATTTATGTCTATGTAAAATTGATTTAAATGATTGATGATTAATGAATGAATGATTAAATGTCTGTTGAATGTCAGTATCACCAGATATTAAGCAGACAGTCTACTAATACTCAAATTCATTCATTCATTTTCTTTTCGGCTTAGTCCCTTTATTAATCCGGGGTCGCCACAGCGGAATGAACCGCCAACTTATCCGGCATTTGTTTTACGTAGCGGATGCCCTTCCAGCCACAACCCATCTCTGGGAAACACATTCATACATTCTCATTCACACACATACACTATGGACAATTTAGCTTACCCAATTCACCTGTACCGCATGTCTTTGGACTGTGGGGGAAACCGGAGCACCCGGAGGAAACCCACGCAACCACGGGGAGAACATGCAAACTCCACACAGAAATGCCAACTGGCCCAACCGGGTCCTGCCCCAACCGGGGATCGAACCAGCGACCTTCTTGCTGTGAGGCGAACGTGCTACTCACGCGCCACCGTGGCGCCAATACTCAAATGGACCATTGAAATAAAGTGTTACCCACCTCACTAATAATGTGAGAGTATGTGATTGGCCAAGGACAGAAAAGATGTAAATAACCAAAATTCAACGTCAAATTCTATGACTTTTCCAGGTTTTCCATGATCGTATGAACCCTGGACTTATATTTTAAACATCAAAAATCCAAAACAAATCCTTGTGCTGAGCTAACGTCATATTGTTGTAAATGCTAATTTGTGAAGAGCTTATAAAACTAAAGCTGACAACTGTGAACACACTTTAAAGGAATTAACACCAGTTCAGCATTATCTAAACCAGTGGTTCTCAAGCTTTTTTCTCCAGGTACCACCATAATAACCAGTATTGAAGTACAGTAGCATTCATTCATTCATTTTCTTTTTGGCTTAGTCCCTTTATTAATCCGGGGTCGCCACACCGGAATGAACCGCCAACTTATCCAGCATTTGTTTCACGCAGCGGATGCCCCTCCAGCCACAACCCAACCCATGCATTCTCATACACATACATACACTACGGACAATTTAGCCTACCCAATTTTCCTGTACCGCATATCTTTGGATTGTGGGGGAAACCGGAGCACCCGGAGGAAACCCACGCAAACACAGGGAGGACATGCAAACTCCACACAGAAATGCCAACTGACCCAGCTGAGGCTCGAACCAGCGACCTTCTTGCTGTGAGGCGACAGCACTACCAACTGCACCACCATGTCGCTGTACAGTAGCATAGTAGGCCTAATTAAGCTGCTACAGCACTGCACAGTTCAAAAATGAGGCAGATTAATTCTTCTAATTAACAATATTTATTATTGTCAGCCACTTAAATAAAAGGTTTAGCTTATTAAAATCCATTTACATCGGTGTTGTCGTACGCATCAAAGTGTTAAAGTATGTTCATTTTTTTACTTTAATTATTCAGCGATTCCTCCACGTACCACTAGAAGGAAGCTTGTGTACCACTAGTGTTACACGTACCACAGTTTGAGAACCACTGATCTAAACAATAGTTTGTGTTATTAATACAGTCTGGTCCAGTTTGCAAATAATTTAAGTGAAAAGGCCCACTTAACGGAAAAGATCTGATCTACTGTAAATTGTGCGGGCGATAAAAGATTTAGCTACTTTGCTACTATCAAGCCGAATGGTTCTTAGAACAGTTGGATACAGTTCCAGTTGCATTTCAATGTGAGGCTGGTACAGTGGAGCAGATGTAGCAGGTTGTGTTTGTTACATGAAAGCGTGTGTGAATACGGTTTCCACTTGGTGACCAGTTCTTGATAGATGGCTAAGCAGAGTGACCATTTCTTTTTTCTGTTCTTTAATAAAGTAAATATATTAAAAAGGAGTCCAGTACAAAAAACAGTAATATATGATCATCATCCATATTGCTGTTTACTGTTTTCACTTTCATTTTCACATTACAGTTGCATTACCAAGGCAATGACTGGCGCATTTGTATTACATTCCAAAAAGTTTCATTATCAACACCACAGTATAAAATGAAAAGGTATCTGTGCCGACTGGTCCAGATCATCATGGAAATAAAATGCTTACGCTAACAGAACCATTCGGCCCAATAGTGTAAAAGCGGCTTCTGTTTACCCTGTCCAGTTTGTTCTCCAGTGTTCGTGTGGCCTTCTGAGTGTGGCGGGCTTGAGACGTATTACTTTGCGAAGTTGTATTCTCCTCTCTTCTAGCTTCCACCAACTTCTTCTCCATATCCATAATCTGAAAAGAGAATGCATGCACATAAACATCCACAGCACCATGTGAGAAGTGACAAAGAATGGACATGTATGCACCTCCTGTTCCAGCTGAGTTTGGGTCTGCTTCTCTCTCTCCAGTTGATCCTCCTGCATGTTTTGTTGCTCCAGTAGAGTTTGGATGTTCTCAGTATCATGAGTTTCGCTCTGTCTGCGCGACTGGGACTCGAGCACACGCAGCGTCCGCAGCAGCTCCTCCTGTTCCTCACGCAGCTTGGAAATCTCCTGACTGCAGGCAAAACACACACGTGTTACAAACTCAACCCAGGCTCAATCTGAAAATGTACCGCTATGTACATTTCTGGAGAGTGCCAAATACGTCCCATAAGCTATGCTTTTTGCCGTTTTTGTTTTCGTGGATCCACCAGACACCGCTGTGTATGCTTTTTGAGATCTCAAATTTCTCATTCACGCCTGCTGTTCTCATGCAAATCCACCAGAGGCCCCTGTCGACTGACTGACTGACTGAATGACCAATCGAATGACAGTTTTAAAAAGCAATCCAGAAAAAGAAAAGCCCTCACCTGATTTTTACCTTGTTTTCAGATTTTACTACATTCTCACCCTGTTATTTACTTGCTTATTTTATGGCTTCTGTTCTTGCCTTACCCACTTTATGGAACTGTTCTTTGCCAAACTTCATGGTCAACTCCTCTCTGTGTCTCAAGTCCACCAACGTACATGGTGAGCTAACTGGACAAACTGGTAAAAGCTGTCCATACGGAGGTAAGTGGTCAGCTGGTAAACACGAAAAGGAACGGCGTCATACCACCCTGTAGCGTTCATTTTAAAGATGAAATGCAGCCATACGTCCCTCTGGCTACATAATTCACGATCTCCAGAAATGTATATAGGGGTGCATTTTTAGAATGATCCATAAAATATGCTCAAACACAAATGCTGATTATAAACAGAGCACCTTTTTGATCAATGTTGCTGGGCAATTTTGGGAAATGATGCCATAAATGGGTAACCAGAAAAGTAACCAAACATCATCAGCTTTACAACAATTGCCCTGTGTATCATCAGCATTACAGTACATCCATACAAGGCAATGCAATACATAAGGCACCATTTTTGTGCAAAACATTATGATTTTATAAAATAAGCTTTTACTGACAATTCCTAACCTTACTTCAAAATGAAATCCAATGCATTTTTAGAATGAAAATTATATTTACTTTATATTGCTGTGGATTTTTTTTTAAAGACCTGATTCTTAGTTTGGTTGTACTGCTAAAATGAGAAAGGACAGAGGAAAGTTCATTCAGTACAAAATAATACATAGATACTATTACACACCATCAAGACTCTATAGGATGGGACTAGCTGGAAATAATCTGTGTTGGAAATGCAATAAAGAGGAGGGTACTTATGTACACATGATCTGGGAATGTTGTTTAGTTTACCATTCTGGTGTAAAATTTTAAGAATAATGGAGGAATGGAGGAAAGCTGTGAGTTACCTGCAGACCCACGGCTCTGCCTTCTGGGTGATAAACAAGTGACACCTAATATAGGTAAAAATTTCTTTATTCTTCTTAAGATTGGATGTATTACAGCTGAAATTGCATCGTATGAGTGTATGCTGGGGAGACTAAATAATGAGGGAGAAGTACATAGAAAATGGGATAATCTCTGGCGACACCTAAAATTAGGATACAAGAGTTTGTACTTGCAAAGGTACCACAACCTTAATTTCCATTCATTTCTATATACTATATGTTGTTTTTCTTACGCTGAATTTTCTTGGTGTGACAGGTGGCTGAATATGTAACATGTACTATATGTATGTGTAGTGTGAAGTGTTGTTCTTTGTTCTTGACTGTTGAACAATAAAAAAAAGTTGAATTATAAAAAAATAAAAAATAAAATGAGGAAGGACAACATGAATAGTTCACCCAAAGCTGAAATTTCTGTTATTATTTTTCACATGTATATATGTATATATATATATATATATGTTGCTGGTTTGAGTCTCTGCTAGGTCAGTTGTGGAGTTTGCATGTTCTCCCCGTGTTGGTGTGGGTTTCCTCCGGGTGCTCCGGTTTCCCCCACAATTCCAAAGTAATTTGGGTAAGCTAAAATTGTCCGTAGTGTATGTTTGTGAATGTGAGTGTATGGGTGTTTCCCAGGGATGAGTTGCAGCTGGAAGGGCATCCGCTGCGTAGAACATTTGTTGTATAGGTTGGTGGTTCATTCCGCTGTGTCTATATATATATATATATATATATATATATATATATATATATATATATATATATATATTTTTTTTTTTTTTTTTTTCTTGGTTTACTTACACAATACACAGAATCTAAGTATATAAATGTAAACCATTATCTGAGTGGTTTCTTTTTTAAGTCAGACACAAAAGAAGTTACTTTGAAAAATGTCAGAAATCTGTAACCGTTGACTTCAATAGTTTATGTTTTTCCTACTATGGTTAAATAATTGTAACATTTTGTAAATATATTATTTTGTGTTCAACAGAAAAAGGAATCTTATAAAGATTTAAAACCACTTGAGGGTAAATAGTGAGTTTAATTTTTGGTTAAACTACCAATAATATGTGTTTGTTCTATAAAGGTCGCATAACATTTCTTCTATATTTTAAATTAAAATATTATGTTTTAGAGATTTTTTTCCCTTGAAAATTTGAACTGGTCAAAATAACAAATGTTATTCAACCAAGTC
>CAIGQQ010031610.1:487815-508494 GCA_903798035.1 Danio albolineatus
TAAATAAATAAATAAATAAATAAATAAATAAATAAATAAATAAATAAATAAACTTGCGTTCTTCACAGTTTAACTATTGCAGTAACATATATTGTAATATTGATTTTAAATTATTATTCAACCCCATATATTGAATCTGTAATTTCATTTTCATCATTCAACTACAATTACATTATTATTAAACTATAAAAACAAATAATTTCTTATATTTCAACTATTTTTACATTCATTTTAACATGCATTTCTATTTTCTTTTACTTTTTTTCCAAAGATTACCTGAAGGGAACTGGACAGAATGACTGAGAGGGCCACAGTGGGAAAAAAGGCGTTTAGTGGCTCCTGCAGGCGGCATACAGTGTCTCCCGGCTGACCCAAGAACAGCACCAGACTCATACATCCTCCTGCAAGGCTCAGCAAGGTAAGGCCACACAGCGATCCACCTGCAGTTTTCACCAGTGGAGTTCCTCTGTGCTTGAAGAACAGAGCCCCCACCCATACATGTGATGCTAGCACTACAATTCCTCCAAGAATGACTCCGATTGACTCATAGTTGGTCCAGTCCAGGTAGGTATAGGTGGGATAGACACAGCTTGTGCTTCTTAGAGTGGACCACTGGCCATTGGGACATGATTTACACTGAATGTCATCTTCCAAAGGGAAAGGCAGATAAAGTGTAGTTAGCATCAGATAGTGGAAAGCTTGAAAATCACATTATCTTTTCACTAGGCTGTAAAAAAATGGCCTTAAAGGTTCTGTGAAGTGCTTTGAAATGTGCACTTTTTATTCCATCATTGATGTAATCTCTACTGAAAAAAAACCAACTAATATGGTTTCGTTTATCACAGCTCTGCCAGTGAAAGTGGTTGAACTCAAGGGCATCAAATGAAAAGCAAATGAGAAGCGTCTATAATGGGCATGTCAGATTCTAGAGAGCATTTGGTTGGTCAAGATTTGATGAGAAGTATGAAGGGCCGTGAAAAAAACGTTGAACCATTTAGGCAAAGTGACAAACTATAAGCTTGACATGTTTGTATCGGATTTATATGTTCTAGACACGGATTTTGTCATTGTTTTGTACCACACTAGCTTAGATATCCTTGAAGACTAACATACTGATACCAACATCTAAAACATTTTAATTTCACTGGACCTTTAATTTCAACAATAAAAAATGGTAAATGTGCTACAGAAAAAATCCGTAACTTGGTTAACATTAAGTTTCCTTAAAATATATGATGCATTTCTTTGAAATTAAATGTACTTTTCCAGATTTCTTTGCATGACACTTCACTTTTTTAGCTATGTTGACAGTACTTTAGTACTTTACTTTTTTCCCCAGTTATATAGATTACAGTTTTGTGTTACATCTAATGCTGATAAATAATGCTTATTTCATTACTTTTATTAGCTTTAATTAATTTAATTATTGGTTGTGGTTGTCTTTTTGTGTGTCTAACAAAGGATATGTTAGTATTTTAAATCATAGCTGTATTAGCACTATAAATTAATGAAATACAGTAGTTTACCGTAAAAATGTGAAATACATTTTTCAGTTTGTTTGTACTGTATTTTATATATATATATATATATATATATATATATATATATATATATAGTCTCACATGGCATGTAATAAAGCAATTATACTTAGAGCAAATATTTACAGAGCTTTTAGGGTTGTTCAAAATAACTAATGAATAATAAATAAAATAAAATAAATAATCCATATGAATAACTCTTATGTTTATGGGGCAAAAATTAATAGTGTCTCAGATAGTATAATATCAACACAGGCTCATTGCGGATCCGTACCCAGGTCTACATTTCTAGGGACAGTGAAAAACATAAACAGAGGTACGTCTTCTCGTAGTTTTTGCATATCAGCCAGAGGCCGTACACTTTTTGATCTCAAATTTCTCTTGCACGTCCTTTTCTCTCGTAAATCCACCAGAGGGCACAATATACACTTCAGCCGAACAGGCCAGCTTGCTGTCGACCAACCCAACACCCTTCCCTAAACCCAACCAATAGTGTTTTTAAAAGCAATAGAAAAAAAAAAAACTTTTTCAGGTTTCACCATGTTCTCAGCCTGTTGTTTATTTTTTATTTTTTTTGCTTTAGTTTTTCCTATTTTTTTGGAACTGTTCTTCACCAGACTAGAACCCCATTGTCCCAGTCACCTCTGCTTTGCCTCCCAAGTCCACCCACGTACGTGGCGAGCCATTGGGCAAACTAGTAACACCAGAAAAGCTGTCCACTCGGAGGTAGGTGGTCAGCTGGTAGTGTGAAAAGGAACAGAAGCCGTCGGCAACATCATACCACCTCCCTAGTGTTCATTTTACATATGAAATAGCCTGACGTACCTCTGGCTAGATAATTCACGCTCTCCAGAAATGTAGACAGGGGTACGTATCCACAATAAGCTTGTGTTGCAACAATGCAATTATCATTAAAAATAGATTATTGGTAATTATTAGTAGCACTTCTTGTGACTCGTGGCTCAGTGCCTTCCTCATTTATAATTTGCTTTGGATAAAAGTACTGCTGGGCGACACGGTGGCGTAGTGAGTAGCACGTTTGCCTCACAGCAAGAAGGTTGCTGGTTCGAGCCTCGGCTGGGTCAGTTGGCATTTCTGTGTGGAGTTTGCATGTACTCCCCGTGGTTGCGTGGGTTTCCTCCGGGTGCTCCGGTTTCCCCCACAAGTCCAAAGACATGTGGTACAGGTGAATTGGGTAGGCTAAATTGTCCGTAGTGTATGTGTGTGAATGAGAATGTATGGATGTTTCCCAGAGATGGGTTGCGACTGGAAGGGCATCCGCTGCGTAAAACAGGTGCTGGATAAGTTGGCGGTTCATTCCGCAGTGGCGACCCCAGATTAATAAAGGGACTAAGTCGACAAGAAAATGAATGAATGAAAAGTACTGCTAAATGAGTTAATGTTGAAGCAATAGTTCACCCAAAAATGACCCTAACCCACAAATGAAGATATTTTGAAGAATGCTGGAAATCGGTAGCCAGGAAAAAATGATATACTATTGAAGTTAATGGCTACCGGTTTGTACTTTTTATCAAAATATCTTCTTTTCAACAGTGTTCAACAGACGAAGGAAACTTAAACAGGTTTGAAACAAGTCAACAGTGAGTTTTTTGGGCGAACTATCCCTTTAGTTTCTCATGGACTCTTTTGGCATTCCTGGGTTTCTCAGAAGCAGAAGTCATTATAGTTGGGTAAACTTAAAGTGCAGTGAATGGGAGAGTACAACAAATCATTTATTTACAATCCTATTTGCTGAAATAATAAAAGAAAATGCCCCGATGGTGTTATCAAGACTTTCAGAAGAAGGAACAAAATAGTTTGAGACTGATAACGGCAGCCTGAAGAGAAAACAACGTCAAATATACTGTCCCGCCCCCATAGACGCTGCATTAGAAACATCTAGCAGAAATTAGTTTTTGTAATTTGATGCAAAGATGATATACATAAATACATTTAAATGTTCTAAAATGTTTTTAAAATGAGAATATTAAAAACTTTTTAAGGATTTAAGATGCTGATGACCAGTAAATGTGTCATACCAGTCTTGTGGAAAGGATCCATTGACCAATTTTGACCCATAATGGAAAGCCTATTCCTGGCCCTGTTAGCTGCTCACCTGTGTTGTTTAGGAAAGTTCCCTCCAAGCAGTCAATGCAGTCGAAACAGCAGGAATGAAAACCTTTGACTCGGCGCACCTGTCCTATCCCACAGTCTGAGGAGCAGGTGGACATTGGCACCTGTTACAGAGACCATATGTCAACACTATTGCCTGATAGAAATCCAAACAAATATTGAGCATTAAAATTACAATACAAACATGTCAGGGGAAAATAGTGCTGTAGTGTTTAGCATACCTGTCCGCTTTTTGTGTGCCATTTTATAGCATTGCTTTCAATCGTTAGGTTCTGATAAAAGTATCCAATTACATCAAAGGTCACGGTGGTGTCATTAAAGATCCACTGCATAAAATCGTAGCCAAAGTTTGGATTGCCCTCATCGTCAAACTGAATATTGACCCCCTCAAGATCTATGGACAGTTTTTGGAGTTTTCGTAACAGCTGTAGGAAAAACAGATCATGTACTGCTGTGTTAGTACAGTCGATCCTATAATCTATACCCCAGAAATCTGATATATGGCAATTTACACTGTAAACAATGAAAGTTGTAAATTTCATATAAAAAATATTATGAACATTCATTCAATCATTTTCCTTTAACTTAGTCCCTTTATTAATCTGGGGTCGCCACAGCGGAATGAACGTCAACTTATCCAGCATATGTTTTACACAGCTGATGCCATTCCAGCTGCAACCCAGTACTGGGAAACACCCATATACACTCACACAAGCACGCTAATTTAGTTTATTCAGTTCACCGGATCCAGCCGGAACTCGAACCAGCAACCTTTTTGCTGTGAGGTGACAGTGCTTACCACTGAGCCACCGTGTTGCTATAAATAATGAGCATATTTTCTTAAAAAAATATTCTGTTTAAAATATATATTTTAATATATATTGAGAACATTTATAATACAACCAATTATAATAAATCTAATGAATCTGGAAAGAATGTTTATTTTAAGAGAATTGGTTTAATGGTGCAGATTTGCATTTGAATCTCAACAACAGCATTCATATTCATATTAAATTCATATTAAATCATTAAAATCATATAAATATATATTTTTTGTCATTTTCACCTGATTTTTAAAATAGTTTTTAATAAATTCTAACTAAATCAAGCCTTGAAAACTACTTTAAAAATATGCTTATAGTATTTTTACCATTACAGTATTTATTTTAGGCAGATGGCACATGCAAATTACATATACAATACGACATACCATATTTTCACATATTAAATATTAAATATGTCATATATGCAAATACAAATATTTTTTCAACCATTGGAATTACAAATATGTACATATACAGTTGAACTACTTTTTCTTTTTAAATAATGGCCAAATGATGTTTAACAGAGATAATTTTTCACAGTATTTCCGAAAATATTTTTTCTTATTTGTTTTATTTCTGCTAGAATAAAAGCAGCTATACATGTTTTAAAAACCATTTTAGGGTCAATATTATTAGCCCCTTTAAAATATAGCGGTTTTTGATTGTCCTCAAAACAAACTATCATTATACAATGACTTGTCTCATTAGACAATGTCACTTTAAGCTGTATAGAAGTTTCTTAAAAAATATCTAGTCAAATATTATGTGCTGTCATCATGGCAAAGATAAATAAATCAGTGATTAGAAATGAGTTAAAAACTATCATGTTTAGAAATGTTTTGAAAAAATCTACTTTCCGTTAAACAGAAATTGGAGAAAAAATATACTGGAGAATACAAATAATTCTGACTTCAGCTGTATATTCAATATTCATTCATTCATTTATTCATTTTCTTTTCGGCTTAGTCCTTTTATGAATCCGTGGTCGCCACAGCGGAATGAACCACCAACTTATCCAGCATTGTTTTACGCAGCGGATGCCCTTCCAGCTGCAACCCATCTCTGGGAAACATCCATATACACTCATTCGCACTCACACACTACGGACAATTTAGCCTACCCAATTCACCTATACCACATGTCTTTGGACTGTTGGGGAAACTGGAGCACCCGGAGGAAACCCATGCAAAAAACGGGGAGAACATGCAAACTCCACACAGAAATGCCTACCTACTGCGCCACAGTGTCCCCCCCCCCCCACCCGCAATTAATCATAATGAATTTTTTTATTACCCGACCTGCGGATATAACCACCATCCGAGCATCACTAATGGCCACATATCAGATTTCCATATGGGTAAGCAAACAGATTTACAGAAAGAAATGCTTTTGTGTGATTACCTGCCACGGATAGACATTGTCAGTCTTGGGATTTCGAGCGCATCTTGTTGCATTGCATCCGAGCAAGTCATGCAGAGCATATGTGGCACAGTAGATGGCAGCATACACGCTGAAAGCTGAGCGCTGCACGAGATCTACCTCTACCATGCTCACGTTGGCTTGGCTCATATAGCTGCATCTTGGGCATGGGTTATCCAGAGGCGAGACGTCTGCGTCTGGCTGTTGTGGGAACGGCATCTGCTCTATTTTAGTGAAGAGCTCACGGATGTAGGGGGTAAAGAGGTCAAGAGGTCTAGTGATGTCTGCAAACGCCAGCACGGTGCCTATTGAACTGATGCCCGGCAGGGTGGATACACCATCGTTCAGACTCCATGCTGTGCTCGCCACCCAAACAGCTGTAATGTTTCGTTTGATTACCTGGTCGGACAGTGGTGAAAAGAGCATTATCAAACACCAAAACCTGTAGCCTAAAGAAACACATGTTATTTATTACTCACACTATTTACAGTTGCCTTGAACCAGGCTGAAGCACGCTTGTCCCCCCTCCCATTCTCCCCTGACAGCCCGCACTCACATTACATTCGGGCCTGAGCACGCTTACGCCATCAACGATGCGCTGTTCAGTTTAAGAGAAGCGTCTCGCTCAGCACAGTGGACATTTCTTTATATCATCATATGGTTTGAGTCGTTGGATATGCAGTGGCCATAGACTGTAAAAAATATGGACGTAGTATCCGTGACGTCACCCATAGGTTTCTGATGAACCCAAAAGAATCAACTAGTAGGCATGGCCCACTGTCGCCATTTTGTTCGCGCGTCATCGCACCAACTGAGCCATACCAAACAAGGGCAAAGAGGCGGAGCGTGGGCGGAGCGTGAGCGGAGCTACAGGACGTATGCTGGCATTTGGCTAAGGAGGGCTTTCTTATGGGAGAAACACATAATATTTAATTACCTGCGACTCGTTTGTGTTCTGACCACACGTGCTTGGTTGTACACTATATCAATAAAGTGTTTAGTCTGTTGAAAACACTGTTGTAATACATCAAGCCACTAAACATTGTTCATAAGACGTTTTTTAACAGGAAGAAAGTGCGGATTACATCCAAATACTTTAGTTATAGTTTGTGTTAGTAAATGCAGGGCTATTTAGGAAATCCAGGCAGAACACTGTATGACAACGCTTCAGATGACGATTTTATAGACTACAGCTGATCAATCTGTCAGATTCTGGAGTGCATTAGAGCTCTGAAGAACATTATAAATGATTAATTATCCTAAATAAAGCAATTAGATTTATAGAGATGGTATAAGTATATAATTTCACTCACCTGGGAAACGTAGGCCACGTGAATGGTTTGTGAGCACATTTAAGTGCACACAGCATGCCGTATTATCTGATAATTGCAGGAAATAATTCCAAAAGGCGACTGACTGTGTAAAGCCAAATAAAACAACACAAAAATATGATGAATATGCCGAGATCAAGAGCTAATCAGCCGGATTCAGCTGAGGTGACGTGACGGCGACCAGCGGGACTAGCTGTCACTCAAGTGGCCACGCCCTTAATTATGCAAACTTAATTTAGCTTAATATAAAGGAAACGGATGAGTTATAAAAAAATTCACCCCCTCACAGTTGTCATGAAGGGTAATATAAGCTATATGAACCAAAATCGTTCTTTGTACCAGGCTGTAAACACCTTTTTTTCTGCTGTAAAGTTGGCCATTTCACCAGTGGGCTCATCAGAGATTTGCTCTATTATGGAGCCAGGACTAGCGGATTTTTCGATGAACTGCAGTTTCAGTTACTTCCGTATTGGCTTCGCGAGGGAGAGCGGGAGGTTGCCGCTTGGCAGTGACACACAGTCAAATATTTTGCCAAACAGATCAGCAACTTTTGATGCTCATAAACAATCATAAAGTCCTCGTGCTGCAGTTATTAGGAGGTTTGCTGAAGGTGCAGCTGTCGTGGAGTGAGGGGTTTGTGTCTTTAATATTCTACGACAGTTTGCATTCATTAAACTGTGAGAATGATTAAAAAAATCATATGAAACAGTCCCCAAAAGACACGTGTCCTCTACAGTTTTGGGCGTAGGCGCGCTTTGCACTCATACTACAAGTTTGAACAAACTGAAATTGATTACGATTTCATGCAGCTGCAAGTCTTTTGAAACATCACTACTGATTAAATGAAATCAAAACTCACATTGGCTCACATTACTAATTTTGTTGTGAACAATTATCTGTGCATATCATTAAGAAAGTTAAAACTTTGCCATTTTCATTTAAGATTTAAATCTGAAAATGAGTTAAATTCTGAGGTATTGGGCATGGTTAACATATTTAACCACGTCTCTTCAACAGTCAATTTTGACAACAAACATAAATGGTGAGGAGGAGAAGTCTGTTAGGTTGTAATAACTCCCTAAACCCTTTTCCAGATCCTTCTGAATGAAATGCCTACTTTACTACATCCAATCAGCTTGTAGAAGAAAAAAACAAGTTTTTCCACTGTTTTCTTCTAATATTCTGTTTCTCTTGGAATTGCGTCACAAAAAAAAAAAAAAACGACCGCAGCTTCTGGCTCATGTGGACTTTAAAGGTGCAGTATGTAAGCTTGAAACCCAGTGGTTGAACTTGGTATTGCACTTCTTGATCAAAACAAACACAAGCGCAGGTTGCCAGATTGAGGACAGGAGCGAGTGATTTAAACCAGTGGTTCTCAACTGGTTTTTACATGGTCATCAAGCAGTGACCCAATTTTTTAGGAACTATAATTTTAGAAATTATAATTAATTTGTTTGTAAACATACACAAGTAGTGACAGATAAATCATAAGAAAATCACAAAGACTTACAAATAAACAATATTTTATTGCTGTCATTTAACAAAATGTATCAAATTATAGAAATATTACAAAGTAAAAACGATAAATACTGTAAACAGCGGTTAGGGTAGAGAAATGTTCAGTTACCGAACTAAACTGAACTGTTGTCGCGTGCGATTTCAAAATAAAAGTCCGGTATAAGCAAAATAAATTATTATTATTATTATTTAATAATAATAATATTATTTTATAATATTATTATTATATTAATAATTATTATCACTAAAAATGTTCCCACCAGTTGAGAAATACTGATTTAAACCATGCTCTAAATAAAAGCAATTTAGTTAACTATAGCATTCTTTCATAAGTCAATCAAAAGATAATTTTTTCTTTCTCATAATTTGAAAAGTTTTTTGAAAAACATTTATTTTTCACCTCTATGAAGAAGGCTTTGGCTGGGATGGGAATAGAGAAGACCACCACCACTCCCACTTTAGCATCCACAATCCGATTGAGCATATCTTGTATTGTAGGTCCGGGATCACTGTATACTGGAATTAAACCCTGATAGGCCACGCAGATGGACTCATCATTGGCCATGCTGGAGAACTGCTGCTGACCCATCTGCCCATATTCTTCGTCACTCCCTATTACTGACACCCAGTTCCACCCAAACTGTTTCAAAAGTTGTATCATGGCCACAACCTGCCATTGATCGCTGGCGACGGTGCGCATGAAAGACGGGTAGGTCTGCTTGTCACTGAACTCATCGCTGGTGGCACCGTAGCTAATCTGAGAATGAATAGAGAACAATTCAAAAACCATTAGAGCATAGCCATTTAAAGGGGAAGTTCACCCCAAAAAGAACATTTTCCCACCCCCATGTGGTTTCAAATCTTTATATGTTTATTTGTTAACGTATACAGTTGAAGGCTAAATTATTAGCCTAGTTGAAAAGCAAGTTGAAACCCAGTTCACCAGCATGGACCACGCCACACTTTGAGCTAGACTTTACTGTAGGGATGAAAGGGATAGTCAAAAAACAGTGGGATGAAGGGGAAGGGGAGTAAGAGCATGACTGATGAATAGGTGGGTAGGTTGATCAGGTGTCCTACTATGCCCAGAGACTCAGAGTGGGGGTACTGTCTCTTGTGATATTTTGGCAGAGCGATTGGACCCCCCGATTCAACCTGCATGTAGGAGTGAAGAGGGTTATAGGATTGTGAATGGGAAGCGAGGAGATAGAGGGAGGGAGGGTGAATTCAAAGAGAACGAGAAGAACAGTGCTAGAGGGATGGTCTTCCTTAAATAAGTTTAACGAAGTAGGTGATTGGTTAAGGAGACAAAGTGAGGCGTGGTTCCGCCGCTGAACCTTTGCTAAACAAATTAACTCCATTTGGTGTTCAGCAAAGCGAAGACATTTTAACACATTTTTAAATATAATACTTCTAATAAATTTGGTCTTTGCCATGATTACCATAGATATGATTTTACTAATTATTTTGCAACATACTATTATTCAGCTTAAAGTGCAATTTAAATTAAAGTGCTTAACGAGGTTAACTAAAGTTAGATTAATGAGGCAAGTCATAGGGAAACAGTGGTTTGTAGTAACAATATTGACCCTAAACATTCATTTTCCTTCAACTTAGTCCCTTATTTATGAGTGGTTGCCACAGCGGAATGAACCGCCAACTATTTCGGCATGTTTAACACAGCGGATGCCCTTCCAGCCGCAACCCAGTACTGGGAAACAACCATACATTCTCATTCAAACACTACTGCCAATATAATTTATTCAGTTCACCTTTCAAGAGTTCACACTTAGCTGAGTAAAGCTTGTTTGGCATGCTGTTCCGGGAGAGAGCCCTGAGATCCTCGTGCCCTGGGCTCCCTCCTGTGAGCTCAGGTAGATCTTGATGAACTCCTCTCAGTTATTTCTGGATAATGACAGATATAGCATGGCTAAGGCGAGATGTACACTTGCTAAGAGCATGGCTATGGTGTCAATTTGGTATGTTCAGTTTACTTCAGTCAAGACAAGGATACTGAGATAAGAAAAATCTGGTTATTTATAGTGAGTTAGGCATCATCTGATTGGTGAATCAATCGTGAGCTGATGCGGGACCAGCTGTGAACAATCATAAGCACGTGATCCTCTTGTAATTAGTTTATAAACAAACTTCACATAGCGTATTTGTTTAGACTGGGGGAAACCGGAGCACCCGGAGGAGACCCACGCCAACACGGTGAGAACATGCAAACTCCTCACAGAAATGCCAACTGGCCCAGCTGGGACTGGAACCAGTGACCTTCTTGCTGTGAGGCCACAGTGCTAACCACTCAGCCACCGTGTGTTTCGACTGTAAACATAGTTTCTAAAAATTTTAAAACTGTGTTTGTTCCAGCCAATCTAAAAGGAAATAAGTAAGACTTTCTCCAGGGGGGAAATATACAAAGGGTTAAACATCTTTTATATACTCACCATTGGCATCAAGAAAAACCCAATTAGCTTGCCAGCATCTGGGACCACGTCTGAGCTGTCTGGTCCGATGATAGCCATAACCCTAGGCTTGTAGTTGGTGTAGTTACAATTAACGTCCAGTTCATCTGTTGATTCCTGTGTGAGAAGCTGCAGGACGGGCTTCATGATAACGGCTGGCTGCATGCAGGTGTCATAACTCTCAAATCCAAGAGTGATCCCTGGGAGAATATCCTCTTTAGAGTTGATCTCGTCCACAGTGAACTTCATCACCAGTGACAGAGACAGACCAAATGTGCTTATGCTGCCAAAACAGAAGCAATAGAGATGATTTTAAAGAGTTCACACTTAGCTGATGATTGATTATAAAGCTTGTTTGGCATGCTGTCCTGGGAGAGAGCCCTGAGCTTATAAGATCTTCAAGCTCAGGGATGCCTCCTGTTCGCAATGCAAGAGGGTAGTTTGAGCTCAGGTAGATCTCGAGAACTCCCCTGCTGTAGTAGCTAATGAACAGATAGTGATTGCTCTTAAGAGATAACTAATTACTAGGAGCATGTCTTTGGTGCCGATTTGGACTAGTGAATTAACTTAAGTTCCATGTTTTTGGACAGTGGGAGGAAACCAGGTGCCCGGGGGAAACCCACATGAGCACGGGGAGAATGTGTAAACTCACACACAGAAACGTCAGCTGGCTTGGTAAGGACTAGAACCAGTGACGTTCTTGCTGTGAGGCAACAGTGCTAACCACTGGGCCACCGTGCCACCCATTCTTCAAAAGGAAATGGCTGTAATATGGAATGTAGGGTATTTATAGTGGCTTAGGAGTCGCTAATAGGTGAATCATGAATTGGATAATGCGGGACCAGCTGTGATCAATCATAAGCACATGATCTTCTCGAAATTAGTTTATAAATAAACTTCACTTAGGCTGCAAAGTATTTTTAGATACAGTGTTTTTGTTTACTCATTTAGCAGATACATTTATACAAAGCGACTTATAAGTGAGGATAAAAGATGCGCTTTAAATCATCGTAGAGCAGTAGTGTATAAACACTGTGACAAGTCTAAGTTAGTTTAGTTTTTAAATGAATGATTAATTGTTTTAATAAGATAGCATTTTTTCCCTCCCTTTCGAGCAAACAGAAAGGAGAGTGTGTCCTACAGGTGGTTTGTCAAGCCTACTCACCTGTGTGAAGCACACTCAGAATTGCACAATTTTTTTCCAGGAATATGGAGCATTGATAAAAGTCTGGTGCATATGGAGAGAAGAAAGTTTGTTGCCCACTCACCTGAACACATTAAGGCTGGGTTCACTCCAAATGCAGAATTAAGTATTCGTGCAAGTAAAATACATAAAAAGTCAACGCAAATGTGCAAATAGAGGCAAATCATTGCAGCATAGCCTGAATGATGCAAAATATGCGATGCATTTTCCTCAATCTCCTTGACCACGCAAGATCTAATTGAAGAATATCCTGGGAGTAATGCCTGTTTCACACCGCAAGCACAAGCAGAATGTGCACATACACAGCGTGCGCGCAGACGTTTGCCTTTCACACCGACTGCGTCTGCAGCATGCAGCTCATCGGCAGCTGCTGCGCAGATCCGTCGATCTCTGTCTATTCTATCTAGTTACCTGTCTATCTCTAAATATACTTTTTTTCATCTGCACCAAGACCCGCGTCAACTTCCTCCTAGGCTGTTTCTTAACCTGCAATTCTTTATTTTACAAACTATATAGATCCTAAAGTGTGCTTCTCACGCTCTGAGAAATGTCATTCATGTCTTTTAAGGTGCACTCGGTCAGAAGACAATCGCCTGTGGTATCATGTCATTTTGTTTTTGATTGTCAGCCTATTGTAGGCCTATAGTTAACATAATATTCCTGCAATATAGTTATAATGATATTTATATTATCAAACTAGTGTGCAACTTAAGCAGTACTAATACTAAATTGTTTTAAATTTGGTTTTGTAGTTCGGGCTCAAATAAATATTTGTTGCTATTTTTAATCATTTGATTGAATAGTCATTTGATTGACTATATAAAAATCAGTGGATATTATCAGGGCATTTATTGTGTAAAATTGCTACTTTTTAATATCATTCAATTCGTTTTGGTCATTATCAGTGCACTGTCACTTTAATTGAGCGTGAGCAGCGCTGCAAAAATAGACCCAGCGCTGAAACTATTGCGACACTGACTCTCGCGCCTCGCACTGATGTGCTGCTTCTGTGTGCGGTAGCTCTAATCTGTTAACATAGACGCCAAAAAAAACTCGCTGCTCACACTCTGTTCGCACTTGCGTGACATGGTGCTTCAAGTTTGGTGTGAACTTAGCTTAACAATTGCACAATGTTTTCCAGAAAAATGGAGTGTGGATGAGAAAGTGTCTGGTGCAGAATTAAGTATTTGTGTGAGTAAAATACATACAAAGTCAATACAAATGTGCAAATAGAGGTGAATTATTGCCGCATAGACCAAATGATGCAAATTGCTTAATCCGTTAGCCCTAAACACGTAGAATTTGCCTCAATCTCATCTACCGCACAAGATCTAATATTTGAAAACATCTCATGAGTAAACTAGAGAAAGTGAAGCAGTAAATCCTTAAGAATTGCACAATGATTTCAAGAGAAATGGAGTGTTGATAGGAAAGTGTCTGGTGCATAGTGGAGAGTGTGTCACCTACAGTTGTTATGTTAAGCCAACTCACCTGAAGCTCACTAATGCTGGGTTCACGTCAAATACAGAATTAAGTATTTGTGTGAGTAAAATACAGTCAATGCAAATGTGCAAATAGAGGTGATTTATTGCCGTATAATGCAAAATGCGAGATGTGTTCGCCATGGAATATGTCTCAATCTTGTCCACCATGCAAGTTTTAATAATTGAACTCATGTGAAAAAAATTACCTGAGGGGAAAAACATCCTGTGAGTAAACTAGAGCAAGTGAGAAAAAAAGAAATTGTCTGGTGCATACGGAGAGGTGAATGTGTCTTACAATGCATCCTAAAAGATTTTACCTGTCACACTGAAGATCATCAGGCTTCACCCGTTGGCTCAGTTCACTTGTGAGCTGGTTAATGGGGAAAAGTCCTCCAATGAGAACATCTCCAGGGGATTTGAAAAAATTTGTAGTGATGTTGTTGAACCATGATGGGTTGTCGCTGAGTCCAGATCCCAGAATCCCACAGAGCACCAGAAAAGTCCACTCTTTCCTCATCCTGGAGGGTGAACAATTCATCACTGTATCATGGAAATGAATGAATGCGAAAAGTGAAACAGCTGCACTGACCTCAGTAGAAGCATTTCTTAGGGTCTTCTTGTTTTGATGTGATGTGTTTCTCAGTGGACAGAGATTATGATAGATAAATGATCAACCAACATCACATACATGAGTAAAAGGCCACACCCCACTGTCCTGCGATCAGCTTTCATAGCTTTGCATGTAAATTAGGGGGTCGACATCAAGATTCATTCTGGCTCCGCATGAAAATGTTTTGGTTTCACCTCAGTGTTGACGTGAGTTTTAAATTACATTCAGTATTGAAGGGTAAAGGGACTGTTTAATGGAGCCACGTCCAGTTTGTGTGTGCTATTTTGATGATTGTTGGCTTTTTTTGTGTTCTCATCTTAGTTTTTAATCATTATATTAATTATTATTAATCATTAAACACAATAATTACATTTTTTATTGTGTTTTTGGAAGACTTGGTTAATTTGTGCTGCTTTTTATTGCAAATCTACTCAGCAAAATAAGGGCAAACAGGGTAAAATATTCTTTAAATAAGGGCAAACAGGTTGGTAGTAAGTATAGCTGCTGTTTGTGGAGTTGCTTAATGATCCTCTGCTGAGATTTTGAGAGATTCAATGTATTATATCTCAGCTGATTTCATTTGAAGGCCTGTGCACACAGATATGTTTTTTGCTCACGGTTTTGGTCGACGTTTAACGCCTCGTGACTAAATAAAGGGCTTCAATGTCATTGTACACACCAACGCGCAAAAACGCCAGGCGTAAAAGCGTCGTTTTTAAAGAAATGCCTCATGCTTGTTTTTTTGTTTTGACGCGCCGTGTCAAAACCTTCTCCACCAATCAGATCGGCACTTTTGTTCACATGTACGGAGCCGTTAAAGTTACAGTAAACACCCCTTGGAGGCGCTCAAGCTCAAAAATGTCAATGCGAGCGCACATTGTAGAAGATGGCCAGAGGCGATATGAACTTGGAGCTGCTTATTGCACTGGTGAACAATAATCATTTCTTCATCGCTAGAGCTGCTACTTGAACCATCCATGCTTTGCCGATCGCCAACAACAAGCGTATCACCTTCCTCTTCTTCTGTGTAACAAGCGGGTGTCAGAAGCTTGGTGCCACCCTGTGCGCCATCTAACGTCAAGGAGTGATTTAGCATACTCTTCTGCTCGACGCCAGAGAAAATCGCTTGGTCTTGAATGCAGAAAAACGTCTCGAAAAACGCTGACGATAAACGCAAACGAAAAGCGTCCCAGTGTGTACGAGCCTTAACGCCCCATTCACACGGGGCGTCAGCGTCAACGCTTCCCATTCACTTTGAATGGGTGACGTCAGGCGTTGCCGAACTGCATTCTGGATCGGTCGGCGCCGCTTCAGCCGCGTTGCTCGCTTCAGGAGTTGGGACTTTCTCAACTTTTCAAGCACCAACGGAAGCGTCAGCCAATTAGATCGCTGTATGCAAATACACCAGCTCCGACAGTAGCCGATTGTTGACTAATTTCATTGGCTGACGCTGCTATGACGGTCGCGTCAGCCCCAACTTCAGACACGCCCTTTGTCAAGCGTTGACCCTGAAGCCCCGTGTGAATGGGGCGTAAGGGTGTGACTGAAGTCAGATGTAGTTCTTCGTTTCTCCTCTGTGTTTCTGTTTATTGACAGCAGGTGTTTATCATTAAGGTTCGTACATACCGGGATGCTTTTCATTTGCATTTATCGTCAGCATTTTACGAGACGTTTTTCTCCTTTTCAAACGCAAGCAATTTTTAAATTTATTTATTAGTTTATTTTTTTACTGCCATCATGCAGAAGCGTATGCAGAATCACTCCTTGCCGTTAGATGGTGCTTCATGAAAACAGAAAGACCCTGGTGCACAGGGTGAGTGGCGCTACACAACTTTAAGCTTCTGATACCCGCTTGAAAACACAGTAGAAGAAGAGAGAAAGTTGACACGCTTGTTGTCAAAGAGCTTAGAATCACCAATAAATAGTGATTCTGTGGTGTTTGTTGAAGTCACTGGAGATTTAAACAATGTCGATGTCTCGTTTATCATACAGCACTTTTCGTTCTGATACCAGTGCAATAAGCAGATCCACGTTCATATCGCCTCTGGGCATCTTCTTCAATGTGCTCTCGCATTGACAGTTTTGCGCTTGAACGCCTCCAAGGGGTGTTTACTGTAAATTCAGTGGCTACGTACATGGGAACGAAAGTGCCAATCTGATTGGTGGAGAAAGTTTTGACGCGACGCATCAAAACAAAAAAACGAGCATGAGGCGTTTCTTTAAAAATGACGCTTTTACGCCTGCCATTTTGCGTGTTGGTGTGCACAATCACATTGGTGCCCTTTATTTAGTCACGAGACGTTAAACGTCGACCGAAAACATCTAGGTGTGCACGGGCCTTTAGTGCTCAATCATCACTTAATTAATCCTTTCATTGTCTCATTAATTTGAGTAACTTTAAATCAATTTAGAGAGGGACCAAATTCTATCTTCTATTCTATTTGGGATTTTGCTGTGTACTGAACGATTGCTTTCCAGAAAAGATTAAATTGCTTATTATGCATTGAGTAAAAAAAATAGACAAGTGTTAAATAGACAAGTGGCCGCTCGGATAATGCATTCAGAATTTGTGGAAATTTCCATAAAAAATGTTTGCAGCTTTAATTCAAAGCACTTTCTAAAGGATTTTGTCTCATGCTTAAAAAATAATGCATTAAACATTAAAGCATGTCATCAAAGACCTTTGTCACAAATACACACTGTAAAAAATACAATCTATTTCTGCACGTTTTCATAAATAAAACTCTTAATCGTTTAAAATATAATATAAGATGTAATTTTAACATGAAAGATGGCAAGGTTTATGTTAAACATAAACCTTTATGGTAAACATCAGTTGTACACTGCAAATATATCTTGTGAAATTAGCAGTTTTCTGTATTTTGTGATTACATTTTTATTTTTCCCCATTTAATCATAGGTTTTGAATTGCATTATGGAACTTTTATTCTTCTTGTGACAACTTTTAACCTTGAAGAGTGTGAAAAGGTGACTTTTATTAATATTTTTAAAGTTTAAAGTGATATATTGTCTGGGTTGGTGATGAGCATTTCCAGCGTAATAGATGTGACGTTTGCAGTAAAAACTCAAAATATAAATTCACATAGAAAGTATGCGTTAATATGATACTGAAGCAACTGTTTATATTTTCCAAAACAACTAATCACAGAGTTACAGAATCAGAAAAAACATTTTTTATATTTTAAATAAAAACAAAAATAAGAAAATAATCATGCGTTATGGATGTAACAAAAAAAGGTCTGCAAGTTTACAGTACAGAAATTCTGGAATTAAACTGCATACCTCAAAATAAATAATGCTAATCAAAAGGAGAAGAGTCGACTTACTATAGAACAAACATGATTGATTTTATTTTGTTTGACATTTTGCATTTATGAGGAAAAAGCTCCGTTATGGATGTGACAGATGTGAAATTGCCACTTGTGTGACTTAAGTAAATCAAATGTAATAGTTTGAAACACTGACAGATACATTTTTTCTAAAGTACTGTAAAATACTTCCTTACACAAAAAATAGAAACGGTTTCGCTATTTTGCTGAAAATTACTTTTTTTTTTTCATGGCAAGGTTGACATTTGCATGGAATTGCTCTGTTGTATATTACAGTACAAAAAAACTTGTAATAAACTACAGGCTTATTTCTCCATATATCATTTCCTAGACATTATATCATTTCTAAAATGTCAGTAAAAGTCACTTTGTTAAGAAATGTGTAATTGATATTGTGTATAAAATATTAAGATGATATTGTATATTTACAAAATACAGAAGTAAAGATGTGTATATACTCAACGTTAAGCACAACGCTTAACAGATTTGTATAAATGTAACATCAGATGCACAATGTCAAATGTTTCGGTCAGATATTTGCATGAAATTTTGACTGTTGATAAAATGAACCCCAGCTACGTTTACAAGAACTTTGCATACATTCTAAGCCAGGCACAAAGCATTTTCATCTCACATTTTCATTGGTCTTGATTTTTGTTTATTTTCTTTCCTTATATTTCTCTTTATTTTAATATTTTAAATCTCGTAACCGATTAGTTAAATAGATTGAATCCAGATGCTGAATAGATTATTCTATTACCAGCACAGTAGAAATACATGCCTTCAGCTGTCAAGTACATTATGACATTTAATTCACTGAGAACTTGGATACATTTTTAGAGATCCACTGGATGGAGACATTTCCATTGTATATAAGTAAAACAAGCATGATTCTAGTTTTTCTGTGTTCTACTGACCTTATGCCCCTATCAATAGGGCAAAACGAAGAAAAAAAGTACTGAAGATTAGAAATGAGGATTAGGATGAAAGAATTAGCATTTTAATCTTTCAGGACATCTTGACGTCAACCTATAAAAGCACACAGAGATCTATCCTGCTTTTGATCTGGGACAGAAGCTTTGATCCTTCCTTTTGCTTTCTCTCTTCTTGTAGTTTGTTTTCTTTTATAAACAAAGTATATATAGACCTGTTTTTAATATATATGTATATTTTATTTTAAAGACTCTTTATATTGTAGGTCTATACTGTAAAAAATGTCAGTGAAATCAGCAGTTTTCCATATTTTGTAATTAAATTTTTATTTTTCCACATTTATTTATGCTTTTAAATTGCATTATGGAACCTTGATCTTTCTTCTGACAACTTTTAACCTTGAAAAAGTGCAAAAATTTGACTTTTATTAATATTTTTAAAAGTTTTAAGTGGTGTTTTGTCTGGGTTGGTGATGTATATTGCAATACAAAAACCTTGTAATAAACTGCAGGCTTATTTATCTATATATTCTTTTCGTAGACATTATATTATTTCTAAAATGTCAATAAAAGCCACTTTGTTAAACCGTCGAGTTAAATTTTCAACATCAAAAGTCGACAGAGCAGAGATCAAGGCCCCATAATGCGATTCACAACCGTAGATAAACAGAAAACACTTGTGAATCACAAAATAAGAACTTAATTGACAGATATATTTATATCTATATATTTTTTTCTACAGTGTAAAGTATATGTATTCATCAGTTCTGTCTGGTTCTTGAATCTGACTCGCTGATAGCCACGCGATATTCTGAAAATAACAGCGCTAGTCCTCCATCAGAGCTGAACCTCCATCATTGAATCAGTCATCTGCACTTCAATAACTGTCTGGTTTAGCTCAGCTACCAAATCTGACCTTCGAAGACTACGTCGAATAGTTGGGACTGCTGAGCGAATCATTGGTACAACCCTCCCTACTCTCCAAGAACTGTACTTATCCAGAGCGAGCAGAAGGGCTGCCAGAATCACTCTGGACCCCTCACACCCAGCACACTGCCTCTTTGAACTGTTACCTTCTGGTTGACGCTACAGAGCACTGCGCACCAGAACAGCACGACACAGGAACAGTTTCTTCCCACAATCCATCTCATGAACACTTGATGATAATAATCGTGGAGCCAACATCACTACTTGCTATACAGTTTTTACACACACATACACTTATTTAACAACACACTTTACATGCCAATTTGCACATAACAGCTGTACATAAAATGTTGTGTATAGTAATATGCCTGTACATAAACTTGTCAATTTGAATATTTGCAAAATGAATGGCGGAAGAAAGTAGTTCCTCATTCAAAAGGGTTTTTGAGTCTCCGTGTTTGATTTTCTTCTTAATACACATGATTATGCCATCAAACTGTTGTATAAACGCAATATTTCACTTATAACAGTGCGATATGGCTGTATATCAGCACTGGTGGGGGGCACAAAGGCACTCGGCTTGCCACCGCGATCCAACGTACAGGGGCGTATGTTGGCTCCAGGTGGCAAGCCGAGTGCCTTTGAGCCTTTATATATGAGCAATTTCACATGCGTACCAGTGCCGAGACAGTCATATTGCACTGGTACGCATGTAAAATTGATCATATATAATATATATATATAAAGCATCTTTGCCTGGAGCGGTAATATAAAACAAGTTTTGTCTTTGGTGTTGAAATGGGGATGTCAGCATTGGTTTTTGTTGCGTGCTGCCCATCTGCCGACAAAGCCGCATGTTTGAATGGCCTTCCTCGAGTGCACTCGGTGTGTTTTGATTGTGCGTAGGTGGATCTTTCACCTTCCCTCTTCCTGCATGCGTA
>CAIGQQ010031610.1:526148-539417 GCA_903798035.1 Danio albolineatus
GATAGATAGATAGATAGATAGATAGATAGATAGATAGATAGATAGATAGATAGATAGATAAAAATCTCTGGGTCTGGTTTAAGAATGTTTAGCTTAGCTTATCATAGATTATTGAATCGGATTAGACCGTCAAGTCAAGTCGGCTTTTTTCTTTATTGTCATTTTAACAATATACAGTGCAGTACACAGTGGAACCAAACAATGTTACTCCAGGACCAAGGTGCTACATCAAACAACATAAATTGACAACATAACACAGGACTGTGCACTACTATAAAAATTTAGAAGAATGAAATAAAATAAGATGAGATAAGCTAAAATAAAAATAAGAATAAGAGCGCAAAATGTGGTTTGTGGTTTGCAACATTTTTTGGAAATAAGACAGGACAAACAAGACAGGACAGGAAACAACAACGCCGATCAGATGTACAAATATTGGATCAGACATAAATACTGTACATGTAAACAGTGTCATTGAGATAGAAATGTTGTACAGAGCGGTGTAAAAATAGCAGTTGTGCAAATATTTCTGTCGTTGTCTGTAATTTTTATTTATTTTTTGTGTATGTGTGTAGCGTCTCTCTCAAAAATGACCAAAGAGTTTGGATAATTTTCCTATTTATTTATTTTTTCTCATTTAAAGGCAGAATTAGCATAATATCATTGTGTCTACTGAAGCCATGGTACTGCAGCAAAGTTCCTTAAATATTATGTCAGAATGGGAGTATAGTTTCGAGTCATTTAGAAAACTTAGAAAACAGCAACTTTAGCAACACAGGCTCATTCTGAAAACGTAGTCCTATGTACATTTCTGGAGGCCGCGAAATACGTCCCGGGAGGTCACTGTGTACACTTTTTGAGATCTAAAATGTCTCTCACGAGTGCCATTCGCGCCTGCTGTTCTCGTGTAAACCCACCAGAGGCTGCTGTCGACTGACTGTTTGACTGACTGACTGACCGACCAATCGACTGACCCACCCTCCTCCTTCCCTAAACCCAACCAATTTTATCAATTGACCAACCCACACATTTCTAACAAACAAACACCCACACACCCAACCAACAATTTTCAAAAGCAATCCAGAAAAAAAAGAAAATCTCTCGTCTCACTTTTACCACGTTTTCAGATTTTACCACATTCTCACTCTGTTATTTACTGGTTCATTTTATTTTTTGGCTTCTGTTTTTGTCTTACCTGCTTTCTGGAACTCAAACCCCATCGTTGTGGTCTACTCTCTGCGTCTGCCGACGAACATGGCGAGCTAGTAGGACAAACTGGTTGCAGCGGGAAAGTCATTCACATAGAGATAAGCGGTCAGCTGGTAAGCGCGAAAAGGAACGCCGTCATACCTCCCCGTAGCATTCGTTTTAAAAATGAAACGCAGCCATAATTACCTCTGACTACATAATGTGCGATCTCCAGAAGCGTACATAGGACTACTATTTCAGAATTAACCTGTGTTGAACTTTAGCATGCACCTTTATTATACTCTACGGCAGGGGGGTGCAAACTCGGTCCTGGAGGGCCGGTGTCCTGCACGCTTTAGCTCCAACACTAATTAAACACACCTGAACATGCTACTCAGTGTCTTCAAGATCACTAGAAATCTATAAGCAGGTGTGTTTGATTAGAGTTAGAGCTAAACTGTGCAGGTCCCCGGCCCTCCAGGATCAAGTTTGCCCACCCCTGCTCTTTAGTATGGCAAGAAGAGCTAAGCTTTAAACAGGAAAAACTGTCCTTTTGGAGTGAGATGCTAATGGTCTAATCCGATTCAATGATCTATGCTAAGCTAAAAGTGCTTTAACAGTCCCACCGATTTCAGAATCAGAATCAGTTTTATTGCTAGTGTGCTCCACACACAATGAATTTGCTTTGGCTACAGGAGCTTCCAGTGTACATAAAGTGACAAGTGACAACAAAGAATAAATATGAAAAAAAGACGATAGACATTAAATAGAGATGCAGTCAGTCCAAAAAGATCTGGGTGTTGAAATGTATGTACAGATTTGTTATAAATATACAGGTTATAAGGTGCTGTGCACATGCGTAAGAAGTATTGCATTGTATATTGTTATAAGGCGCTGTTTACAAATGCGTATGAGAAAGTATTGCACGTTTATTGCACAATAAAAACTATTAACTGTTCATGAGGTAGATGTCCTGAGGAAAGAAACTTTTCCTGTGTCTGGCTGTTTTTGTGCTCAGTGCTCTGTAGCGCCGGCCAGACGGTAACAGTTCAAACAGGAAGTGTGCTGGGTGCGAGGCGTCCAGGGTGATTTTGCGAGCCCTTTTACTCACTGTGGAAGAGTACAGTTCTTGAAGTGTAGGAAGGGTAGTGCCAGTGATTCGTTCAGCAGTCCGGACTATTCGCTGTAGTCTACGGAGGTCGTTTTTGGCAGCTGAGCCAAACCATACGGTGATTGAAGTGCAGAGGATGGATTGGATGACAGCTGAGTAGAACTGTACGAGCAGCTCCTGTGGCAGGTTGAACTTCCTCAGCTGACGAAGGAAGTACAGTCTCTGCTGGGCTTTCTTCACAATAGAGTCTATGTGAGTGTCCCACTTCAGACTCTGAAAGATGGTGGTGGCCAGGAACCTGAATGACTCCACTGCAGCCACAGTGCTATTCATGATGGTGAGTGGGGGGAGTGCAGGAGGGTTTCTCCTAAAGTCCATGATCATCTCCACCGTTTTGAGGGTGTTCAGCTCCAGGTTGTTGTATCTGCACCATAAAGCCAGCCGCTCCACCTCCTTTTGCTAAAATTATTTTTAAAAAAGTGTTAAAACTCAACAGTTTAAGTCTAAAGGAGTTTTAAAATTAGCTTAAACCTATTAAGTAGAGTGTTTCTTTAATCTTACATTGCATTGAAATTGGAAAATAATGCTTTATACCTTTTTCTTACTTCATCAATTTATCCTTTCATTTTAAATAGTCCCGATTTCAATACTCCAACTTGTTGAGACTCATTTTCGCCCCCTTTTACTTTTGAATCCCCACCTGGAGTTTTGAAGCCGCATGCTTTTATAAGGGTAGCTTTTTTTAGCTGCTTTTTTTCACCCCCAGGCTTGGTGCAGGTCTGTATCTGACTGAGCCACTAAAACAGGCTGATATTATCTGACTGGTTGTGAATCACAGGACCCTCTATGCCTCATCCGTTCTCAGAAGCCTTGAATAGAAAGGAGATCTTAATTATACTCCAGGTGAGCGCTTAGTCATCTGTCAGATGTGTAGGCGCATCCTGTATGACAGATAGGAGAATAATATTCACTTTAAAGAGAAAGCATAATTGCAGGATAAGCGTGGGTGTGATTTTTGTGCTACCATCCGACTTTATGAGATTCTGAAACGACTGTCATGATCACGCCATTGGGTAATTTAGAAATTGAACATTCATTAAAAGTGTGATTTTATTACAGGGCTAATTTCAGTGCAAAGATAGCCTGGGGTTGAAATTATAATGGGGGAAGAATGCTGCGTGGATGAATAACGTATAGTTGGTGCAATTAAAGGATTAGTTCACCCAAGAATCAAAGTTCTGCTATCATTTACTCACTTGAATGTCTTTACAAAACTGTATGACTTTCTTTTTTATGTGGAACATGAAAGAAGATTGATATGACACGTGGCGTAGTGGTTAGTACTGTCATCTCACAGCTAGAAGGTCACTGGTTTGAGTCCCGACTGGGTCAGTTGGCATTTCTGTGTAGAGTTTGTATGTTCTCCTCATGTTGGCGTGGATTTCCTTCTGGTGCTCCGGTTTCCCCCACAGTCCAAAGACATGCGCTATAGGCGTAGTGGGTAGCACGATCGCCTCACAGCAAGAAGGTTGCTGATTCGAGCCTCGGCTGGGTCAGTTGGCATTTCTGTGTGGAGTTTGCATGTTCTCCCTGTGGTCGCGTGGGTTTCCTCTGGGTGCTTCAGTTTCCCCCCCCCAAGTCCAAAGACATGTGGTATAGGTGAATTGTCCGTAGTGTGAATGAGTGTGTATGGATGTTTCCCAGAGATGAGTTGCAGCTGCAAGGACATCCGCTGTGTAAAACATATGCTGGATAAGTTGGCAGTTGATTCCGCTGTGTCGACCCCAGATTAATAAAGGGACTAAGCCGAAAAGAAAATGAATGAATTAATGAATGTATGAGTGTGAATGAGAGTGTATGGGTGATTCCCAATACTGGGTTTCAGCTGGAAGGGCATCTGCTGCATAAAATGTATGCTGGAAAAGTTGGCGGTTCATTTCACTGTGGTGACCTCTGAAATGGAGACGGAAGGAAATGAATAAATAAAAGAAGGTGGTTTTGGAGATATGATGTGGTGCTTTTGTTGTAAACACAATACAAAATTTGGAACCATATGAAAGGGGAATAAAAGATGGCCCATTTTTGGGTGGATTATGCCTTTAAATAAAGTCAAATTAAAATTTGACTGGCATCGAATTAGAAATGAAATCCAAAACAAACATAGACATCTTCAAGGATGTCTATAAAGCCATTATATACACTTTATATACACATACAGTATACGCTTATACACATACACTTATACACTCATTTAACAACATACTTTACATGCCAATTTGCACATAACAGCTGCACATATAACGTTGTATATAGTAATATGCCTGTACATACACTTGTCACTGCCATATTTTTCATGTTTTCCAGAAAGCGGGTAAGACAAAACATTAGCCAAAGAGTAAAATAAACAAGTAAATAACTGGGTGAGAATGTGGTAAAATCTGAAAACGTGGTAAAAATCAGGCTGCGAGAGCTTTTCTTTTTCTGGATTGCTTTTGAAAACACTGTCTGTTGGGTTTAGTGAAGTGGGTGGGCGCTGGTCAATTAATGCTTTTGAAAACACTATCGGTTGGGTTTAGGGATGAAGGAGGGTGGGGGATCGGTTGGTCAGTCAGTCAGTCAGTCTGTCGACAGCGGCCTCTGGGGGATTTACGCGAGAATAGCTGTCGTGAATGGCACTCGCAAGAGAAATTTGAGATCTCAAAAAGCGTACAGCGGCCTCTGTCGGATTCGTGAAAACAAAAACTGCAAAAAACATAGCTCATGGGATGTATTTGGCGCTCTCCAGAAGTGGGGTTTATTTAAAAAACTAAATTTCGAGAGGATCACGTGCTTATGATTGAACACAGCTGGTACCTCATCAGCTCAACATAATGCACCAATCAGACGAATCATGACTCACTAAAAAAATTACCAAAGCTTTCCACTCCAGTCATCTTCGTCTTGAAGAATCCCCCCTTCCACCCCAACTCCTCCCCTTCTCTGATAGGGCGGCACGGTGGCTCAGTGGTTAGCACTGTTGCCTCACAGCAAGAACGCCACTGGTTCAGCCTCTTTCCGAGCTAGTCGGCGTTTCTGTGTGGAGTTTGCATGTTCTCCCCGTGTTCGCGTGGGTTTTCCCCGGGTCCTCCGGTTTCCTCCCACCGTCCAAAAAAACATACAAAGTTAATAGACTACTTTAAACGGCCACTTAAGGCAATTCTAGTCAGATACATCTCAGAACATCCACAAGTGGCGGGAGTTCTCGAGACTCACCTGAGCTCTCCTCTCACCCTTTAAACGGGAGGGAGCCCCGGGCTCAAGGATATTCTGAGCTCAGGGCTCTGTCCCGGGACAGCATGCCAAATACGCTTTATTATCAATCATCAGCTAAGTGTGAACTCTTGAAATGTATATATCGGTACATAATCAGAATAAGTCTGGGTTGCATAAATTTTGCATAAATAATTTTAAAATGTCGTAATACTTAATAATAACATGACCTAAAACTACATTATACATCCTGAGCACTAAAAGAACTGAGCATTTTACTCTAGGCTACCATTAGATCCTAGCCTGACTGTAGGCAGATATAGGTAGAGAACACCCAGTTCGCTTTATTTCGCTCTCTACCCTATAATTAAGCACAGAACAGCAGCAGCAGAGATGTCTCCTCTTGTTTTTAATTATTTTTAGCAATGTGGTGCCAAAGGCAGCTGAGAGCTGTTTAGAAAAGGACACAGAAGGTGAGAGAAGCATGCAAGTTTTGTTTAAGAAGATCACATGAAAAGAAAAAAACGAAATGGATTTGTAATCTGATGCCGTTTGGCAGTCTAATACTGTAATTTGAAAAGGTGTAGGAGGTGATGAGAATCAGATTTGCCTGCGGCCATGATGCAAGACTTTTATGTAATTGTAACTCATATTGTTTTTCCCCTGGTATGATAAATCTATAGTGTACATATGTGAAAATTTGAATGAATGACACGGTAGTCGGATGAGGATGACATCATCAAGCTAGCTGGGCACGCTTCTCAAACAATAGCCCATCTCCTCCAGTGTATTCCTCCCTTCACTTTGTAGTGCCTGATGACTCAATCAGTTCTTTTTACTCTCAAGGCGGTTTACGTCACAATGGCCATCTTACAGGAAATTCCACATGACTTGAACGCTAATCACAATAGCACTCAATGTCACTTCGCAGATTGATTGTGACAAAGTTATACAAGTGCCATTTGCTCTTTGAAAGCAAGAAGCCAATGATTGTGTGTAGCCTCAAATTAAACTGTGAAATGAGTAGTCAGTAAGCTCTAGGACAGTGTTTCTCAACTGGTGGGTCAAACATTTTTAGTGGGTCGTGGAGTGTGTGGTCAAAAAAAAATAAAAATAATAATAATCATTTATTTTGCTTATACCGGACTTTTATTTTGAAATGCGCGCGCGACAAGAGTTCAGTTTAGTTCGGTAACTGAACATTTCTCTACCCTAACCGCTGTTTACAGTATTTATCGTTTTTACTTTGTAATATTTCTATAATTTGATACATTTTGTTAAATGCAACAATAAAATATTGGGTCGCGGCTTGATGACCATGTAAAAATGTGGGTCCCGTGGCCAAACCAGTTGAGAACCACTGCTCTAGGATATCCCAGCAGTTGAATTCATCCTTATGATGTGTGTTTAAAATTTTTTTTTACACTGAGCAATGTTAGTTTTTGATTGGTTGTATGCTGTAAAAAAAAAATGTTCCCATGGTCATGGTCCCATATGGCCTGTTTCCACTGAGTGGTACGGTACGGTACGGTACGGTATGCTTTTATGGCTGTTTCCACTGTCTAAAAGCATACCAAACCGAACTAAACCGTACCACTTTTTGGTCACCCTTTGCAAAAGGTACCAAGGATACTAAAAGGCGGAGCTAGACGTGCAGCTGAACGCTATTGGTTTACAGAGATACGTCATTCGCTCTCGCAACAAGCCAGAATGAAAACAAAGGACCCGTCATGTTTAAATACACAGTCGAAACATTACAGTGAAACAAAATATACATATAATAACGAGCCATTGTCGACCCGAGCCCAAACGAACCTCGTCAGTTTTTTATGAGCCCGTCTAAAGCACGAGCGGTTTAGCTTTCTCACTTGCGCTCGTGTGCAAGTGAGAAATAATTTGAAATAAGAAACTTCTTGAGCTGATAAAAAATGTTGGGGCCGGGACGCCCCAGTTGGGAACTGCTGTGCTAGACCAGTTAATAACCTGGCTCAGTTTACTGCTGTTTTTAAGTGACAGACTTCCAAACCATGCCACCGGAGCAAAAGATAAAATAGACTCTTTCATTCATTCATTCATTTTCTTTTCGGCTTAGTCTCTTTATTAATCCGGGGTCGCCACAGCGGAATGAACCATCTCTGGGAAACATCCATGCATTCTCATTCACACACATACACTACGGACAATTTAGCTTACCGAATTCACCTGTACCACATATCTTTGGACTGTGGGGGAAACCGGAGCACCCGGAGAAAACCCAAGCAAATACGGGGAGAACATGCAAACTCCGCACAGAAATGCCAACTGACCCAGCCGAGGCTCGAACCAGCGACCTTCTTGCTGTGAGGTGACAGCACTAGCTACTGCGCCACTGTGTCACCCTATGTAAATATCAGATATCAAATATTATAAAAAAAATTCATTTCTATAATAATAATAATTACATTTTAATAATAATAATTTTATTGTAATATTAAGTAATTTTAATAAGGATAATAATTTTCAATACATAAATAAATAAATTTAAATTAAAATAAATATTTTAAATATTATTTTCCTAATCATTTTGACTTCAACTATATATATATATATCACTGGAAAACATTCATACACACTCATTCTCACACGTACACTACGGTCAATTTAGCTTACCCAATTCACCTATAGCGCATGTCTTTGGAGTTGTGGGGGAAACCGGAGCACCCGGAGGAAACCCACGCGATCAAGGGGAGAACATGCAAACTAAGTATAAATAATATATCTAAAATATAACAAAAAAAGAACTTGATAATAATTAATTTATGCGATTATTAATGAATTTAAGATTTGTGTGGTGTAATTTGAGTCCATAAAAACTATTTTACACTTTCAAAAATGGTGCATGAAAGTGTGTTTTACAATGGAGGATGTTTTTGATGCTTCCAGTTCATTCCTTAACCTGACCTTTTGCCTTGTGTTCATAAATATTCAATATAACTAATGCTTGTATATATATTTCCAGCCAATTCTTGCTATTAACAAACCATTAACTAAGACTTTAAACTCAATTAACTACTAATTTGCTGCTTATTAATAGTCAGGTTTAGGTATTGGGTAGGATTTATAGATATTCTAGTCATTGTTACCATAGGAAACGCATTGTTATCATAATTTTTTTTTTAATTATGCTTTATTATTAAATTATTATAATGGTTTATTAATTTAAAATGGCATTACTTTAGTTTGGGTCACAGTTTGCAGTATTAACAAACAATTTACTAACACTACTATCTTAATAAATGGCTAATTAGTTGCTTATTAATAGTTAGTATTGAAGAAGTTGGGTTTAGGATGTAAACATAAAATCATACGTCATAACTACTAATGAACAGTTAATATAGGCAGGTAATAAGCCAGTAGTTAATATCGTGATTTGTGACCTAAACTGAAGTGTTACCTTAAAAACGTATTGAAACCATTAATAAAAATCGGAAACAGCTCTCATTTGTGTGCGTGTGTGTGTGTGTGTGTTTAGGCCATATTTGAGGTTTGCGTGTGAAGGAGTGAGCTGACTGTCAGTCTGAAACTAAAATAAGCAGGAGGATGTTACAGGTGCGTCCCTCTACTTTCAAAACACCTGTACCTGAGTCAGTCAGAGTTAATCACACCTCTGCCAAAGCCACGCCCACCGCTTGGAGCAACGTCAAGGAGACAGGAGGCAGACATCAAACCCACACAAACCCGCAAAACACACACAAGGAAAAAAAAAGACGATGTGTGTAGGAGACAGGAAATGTAATCTTTCAAATATGTAATCCTGAGAGAAAGGGTTAATGAGGTATCGCTATAGGGTCATGTAAGGTTCAGCGCAGATTTGATTCACATCCTGTTCGTGGCGATGATGCCTGTCAGGATTTCTGCGTGCGCTTGTGGCTATAATTAAGCATTTTCATTTCAAGCATCATCATTTGTCGACTCTTAGGTTAAGATGTTTGCTAAACCCCATGCATGAATCACTGAACGATGGTGGAGAAATGCAGGTGAAGTCAAACTTATTGGCACTTTCTTTAATTATTTCCCAAGTGGCAATATTTCTGAACATATAGACATCTGAACGTATAGACATTAATTCAGATTTTTTAATCATAATAATTTTAAAAATGGGCAGTGGGTAGCACAGCAAGAAGGTCGCTGGTTCGAGCCTCGGCTGGGTCAGTTGGCGTTTCTGTGTGGAGTTTGCTTGTTCTCCCTGTGTTCTCGTGGGTTTTCTCCGGGTGCTCCGGTCTCCCCAACAAGTCCAAAGACATATATAAGTGTGAATGAGTGTGTATGTTTACAAGTGATGGGTTGCAGCTGGAAGGGCATCTGCTGCTTAAAACATATGCTTGATAAGTTGTCGGTTCATTCCGCTGTGGCGACCCCAGATTAATAAAGAGACTAAGCCAACAAGAAAATGAATGTCTGATGTCTTTGGACTTGTGGGGGAAACTGGAGCACCCGGAGGAAACCCACGCGAACATGGGGAGAACATGCAAAATGCCAACTGACCCAGCCGAGGCTCAAACCAGCGACCTTCTTGCTGTGAGGCAATTGTGCTACCCACTCTACCACCGGGACACTAGTGGTTAATAATATTTACCTTAAATAATCGAAAACTGCTTCTATTCCAGCCAAACTTAAATAAATAATTTAATAAATATAAAAAATATGGGCGACATGGTGGCACAGTAGGTAGCGTTGTCGCCTCACAGCAAGAAGGTCGCTGGTTTGAGGTCAGTTGGCATTTCTGTGTGGAGTTTGCATGTTCTCCCCGTGTTCTCGTGGGTTTCCTCTGGGTGCTCCAGTTACCCCAACAAGTCCAAAGACACATATGAGTGTGTATGTGTACAAGTGATGGGTTGCAGCTGGAAGAGCATCTGCTGCTTAAAACACATGCTGGACAAGTTGGCGGTTCATTCCGCTGTGGAGTTCCCAGATTAATAAAGAGACTAAGCCAACAAGAAAATGAATGCCTCGTGTCTTTGGACTTGTGGGGGAAACTGGAGCACCCGGAGGAAACCCACGCGAACACGGGGAGAACATGCAAAATGCCAACTGACCTCGAACCAGCGACCTTCTTGCTGTAAGGCAACCATGCTACCCACTGCGCCACCGTGACACCCGTGGCTAATAATATCAACCTTAAATAATTGAAATATTCTATTTCTGCCAAACTAAAATAAATAATATAAGAAATATTAAAAACAAGGGCGACACGGTGGCGCAGTAGGTAGCGCTGTCGCCTCACAGCAAGAAGGACGCTGGTTTGAGGTCAGTTGGCATTTCTGTGTGGAGTTTGCATGTTCTCCCCGTGTTCTCGTGGGTTTCCTCCGGGTGCTCCAGTTACCCCAACAAGTCCAAAGACACATATGAGTGTGTATGTTTACAAGTGATGGGTTGCAGCTGGAAGGGCATCTGCTGCTTAAAACATATGCTGGATAAGTTAGTGGTTCATTCAGCTGTGGCGATTCCAGATTAATAAAGAGACTAAGCCAACAAGAAAATGAATGCCTCATGTCTTTGGACTTTTGGGGGAAACTGGAGCACCCGGAGGAAACCCACGCGAACACGGGGAGAACATGCAAAATGCCAACTGTCCCAGCTGAGGCTTAAACCAGCGACCTTCTTGCTGTAAGGCAATCGTGCTACCCACTGCACCACCGGGACACCCGTGGCTAATAATGTTGACCTTAAATAATTGAAAAACTACTTCTATTAAATAAATAATATAAGAAATATTAAAAACATGGGTGACACAGTGGCGCAGTAGGTAGTGCTGTCGCCTCACAGCAAGAAGGTCGCTGGTTCGAGGTCAGTTGGCGTTTCTGTGTGGAGTTTGCATGTTCTCACCGTGTTCGCGTGGGTTTCCTCTGGGTGCTCCATTTTCCCCCACAGTCCAAAGACATGTGGTACAGGTGAATTGGGTAAGCTAAATTGTCCGTAGTGTATGTGTGTGAATGAGAATGTATGGATGTTTCCCAGTGATGGGTCGCAGCTGGAAGGGCATCCACTGCGTAAATCAAATGCTGGATAAGTTGGTGGTTCATTCCGCTGTGGCGACCCAGGATTAATAAAGAGACTAAGCTGAAAAGAAAATGAATGAATGAATATTAAAAACAAATATAATTGAAAATATAAAAATATTATAGCAAATACTGTGAAGAATTCCTTGCTTTGTTTTACATAACTTGGGCAATATATAAATATATGTATATACAAAATACAAATAATTCACAGGAGGGCTAATAATTTATTATAATTATAATAATGCTAATTATATTGACTTATAATTGTTTTAAAGACAACATGGTGGTTGGTTTGAATCTCGTCTGGGCCAGTTGGCATTTCTGTGTGGAGTCTCCCGTTGTTCTCCCCGTGTTGGTGTGGCTTTCCTCTGGGTGCTCTGGTTTCCCCCACAGACCAAATACATGTGCTATTGGGGTATTAAAGAAATTAAATTGGCTGTTGTGTGTGTGAAAGTGTATGGATTTTTCCAAGTACTGGGTTGCAGCTGGAAGGGCATCCGCTGTGTAAAACATATGCTAGAATAGTTGGTGGTTCATTCCACTGTGGCGACCCCTGATAAATAAAATGACTAAGCCAAAGAAAAATAAATGACTTCAATGAATGAATCAAAATGAGCATCAACATTGATGCTGAACAGAGAGTTAAGCTGCTTGGGCAACATCTTTCTGTGTACATATGTTTGAAATTACCGCCCCTGGGAATCGGCTACTTTCTCACTGTTGCCTGTTCATAATCAATGTGGAAAATTTACCGGAAACCTGCACTTGAGATGTCCCGAGATGCACTTTAGATCTGTGCTGCACATTTGCAGTGGTGTATCTGCATTTGATACGTCACTTCTCACACATCCAGACTCAGCGGATGACTCATGTGGATTCCATTGGCTTTAGTGTGCAACCATTGGCTCCCCGTAATGCAGACTTGAAAGTGATTGGATGATGCAGGGGGCTTTTTAGGCTTTAGGGTGGGCTTTCCCAGCAGACTTTATGATGTGCCGTTTTGGTGACGAAGACTTCCTATGAGACAGTGGCAATGACATGGATTTGAAATCTCAAGATTAAAGGGAATATTAACCCTTCATGACATTCCATTCCTTCTTTTGTCCGCTAAATTAAGATTATTATATTTATTTATTTATTAATTAGTTCATTTATTAATTTAGTTTTGTTTTTATTTTTCTTCTCTTTTTATTTTATTATTTTATTTATTTGTTTGTTTGTTTGTTTAGTTTTGTTTTTAATTTTTCTTCTCTTCTCTTTTTTATTTTATTATTATTTTATTTATTTATTTGTTTTTTTTTTGTTTTTTTTAGTTTTGTTTTATTTTTCTTCTCTTCTCTTTATTATTTATTTATTTATTCATTTATTTATTTATTTGTATTTTTTATATACTTTTAATATTTTTTGTTTATGATAATAAACAATAATAAATTAAACATTAATGTTTTATTTCAATTATTTACTTTTATATATTTTTATCTATTTTTATCTATATTTTGTATATCTATTTGAATCTATATATTTTTATTTATATTATAATTTTTTTATTTTATAACTAATAATTTAGTTCAGTCAATTAATTTGTATACACCTGGTTTAAACATTTGTATTTTTTTTAATTTTCTTCTCTTTTTTTATTTATTTATTTATTTATTTATTTATTTATTTATTTATTTATTT
>CAIGQQ010031610.1:539427-556580 GCA_903798035.1 Danio albolineatus
TATTTATTTATTTATTTATTTATTTATTTATTTATTTATTTATTTATCTATTTATTTATTTGTTTATTATTTTTTATATTAATTTAATTTAATTATTTATTTTATTTATAACAATAATAATAAATAATAAATTATATATTAATATTTTATTTATGTTATTTATTTATATTTATATTTTTTTATTTATTTTTACATTCATTCATTCATTTTCTTTTCAGCTTAGTCCCTTTATACTCATTCACGCACATACGCTATGGAGAATTTAGCTTACCCAATTCACCTATACCACATGTCTTTGGACTAGTGGGGAAACCGGAGCAACTGGAGGAAACCCACACCACATAGGGAGAACATGCCAACTCAAACCAGACTCGAACCAGCGACCTTCTTGCTGTGAGGTGACAGCGCTACCCACTGTGCCGCCCCTATTTTTATATAGAAATTTTTAAATATCTTTTTCAATCTATATATTTTCATAAATATATTTCATTTATAATAATTTTTATTTTATTTTATAACAAATAATTTAGTTCAGTCAATTAACTTGAATACATTTGGTTTAAATTATTTTGGCTGCACATTGTAAAACAGATTACCTAACAGTAAAAAAGGGAATAAACCCATTGCCTCAAATTGATTTTACTTAAAAAATGTAATTAATGCTGTTGTAACTTAAACCATTAAGTTCACTTAACTTCATTAATATAATTAAGCACATTGTCCATCTACTTAATTAACTTAATGCAATGGCTTTACTACTGTTTTTAAAGTAAAGTCAACTAATCAGATTTTACATTGTAAGTTTGATCGCTTAGTAAAGTAATAATGTGTTGTGCGGCTGTGTTCATGCACGCTATCAAATACAGTATACTTTGAAAGTCTGAGTGTCGACTGTGCACATACACTAACATGCATGTAGAAATGAAGCATAGTTCATTTAAGGCTTAAGTACGACTAACTGCTTGCCCTAGCAAACAAATTAATTGCAATAGCAAGAGTTTATGTTTCAGGATAGTGGTCTAAATTGCTGTCTGACTCCAGTGGAATGTGACTGCTGACTCAATGTGTCTGTCAGTATGTGTAGATTAACACACACACACACACTCCTCCCTATAATGAGGGTCACTTGTTGCCTGATGTCAGTTTCCGGTAACCGTTTTAAGATTTCGGGAAGCGAGTCTTTAAATTTTCTCAACAGTGTCCTGTTTAGTGCTGCTAAACACTGAATTAGAGCATCAGTCTAAACACTGAGTCACAGCGTGGAGTGAAGCATGTAAGGTCGTCATGTAAGCTCCTTCCTCATCATGTTTATCTTAAAATGAATCTCCTTTTCTTGTCGTTGTTTATTTTGTTTTCCAGGATGGCAAAGGTTGCAAGTGATGACATAAGCTGTGCCCGAACGGGCTATTTAAAGAAAGCATGCGGGAGACAAGTTATATTAACACGCCACACCCGTATGTGTCTGATACAGCGTTTGTTGAAGTGTACACTTGCAAGGATGCTCAGTTCACTGTGTATTTTGTTGATCCTTCATCTTTGAATCAACCTTTCATTCATTCATTTTCTTTTCGGCTTAATTCCTTTATTAATCCAGGGTCGCCACAGCGGAATGAACCACCAACTTATCCAGCATATGTTTTACGCAGCGGATGCCCTTCCAGCCGCAACCCATCTCTGGGCCACAGCGGAAGAAACCGCAAACTTATTCAGCATATGTTTTACATAGCGGATCCCTTCCAGCTGCAATCCATCTCTGGGAAACATCCATACACACTCATTCATACTCATACACTACAGACAATTTAGCTTACTCAATTCACCTATGCCACTTGTGGGGGAAACCGGAGCACCCAGAGGAAACCCACGCGACCATGGGGAGAACATGCAGATGTATCCAGACTCCACAGACTCCACACAGAAATACCAACTGACCCAGCCGGGGCTCGAACTAACGACCTTCTTGCTGTGAAGCGAATGTGCTACCCACTACGCCACCGTGGCGCCTGAATCAACCTTTTCTTATGCAAAATTGTGGCAATTCGTAACTTTTTGTATCAGTGGACAATTAGCATTTAGTCAACCCAGCCTCATTACGGATACAAACCCAGGACTACATCTACATTTCAGAGATACATCTGCTCGCCGTTTTTGTTTGTGCAAATCTGCAAATATAAGCTGCTGTAAAAGCTTTGTGAGGATTTCTCTCTCGCATCCTTTTCTCGCATAATTCCACCAGAGGGCTCAATATACAGTTCAGCCAACCAGGCCAGCTTACTGTCGATTGACTGACTGACTGATCCACCCATTCCCTCCCGTAAACCCAACTGATCAACACAGGCTTATTCTGAAAACGTAGGCCTGTTTCTGAATTCATGATTTACGTAGCCAGAGGTATGGGTCAATTGGTGCTTTTTAAAATAACTATTGGTTGGGTTTAGGGAAGGGGGAATCGGTTGACAGCGGCCTCTCTTGGATTTACGCGAGAACAGCAGGCAACCAAAGCAGTGTAAAAAAAGAAAAGCAGTCGCTGCCTTGTGATTTCACAATGGTTTCAGCATGTTGTTTATTTATTTATTTAGTTTGCCTTCTGTTTTACCTGCTTTCTGGATCCATTCTTTGCTGAACTCGGACCCTGTCATCACGGTCAACACCACTTCCGCATCCCAAGACCATCGGTGTACGCGGCGAGCTGCTAGGCAAACTAGTAACACCAGAAACTGTCCATATGGAGATAATCGGTCAGCTGGTAGTGCAAAAAGGAACAAAAGCCTTCGGCTGCCTCATACTGCCCCGTAGCGCTCATTAAAGATGAAATGCAGCCAGATGTACCACTGGCTACATAATTTGTGCTCTTGTAGAAATGCAGACAGGGGTACATATCCACAATGAGCCTGTGCTGCATTTAGTATGATTTGCTCATTAATACAAATTACTCATTCCCCAATGGACAGTTTTCAGTCATTTGGAGACCTGGAGGGCAAAACATGGGCCCATAATAGTAGCTTACATTGTGACCTCCATAGAAATCCAGCACAAATTTGTTTCTGTTTCAAGCTAAGAATATTTAGATCACATGTCAACAGACGAAAAAGAGATTTGAACACTATTTTAATGTTGTAAGCACATGATCTAAAGTACAAGGCGCAGGTGCACTTAGAGTGTGTTCAAATCCACTATTGCTACTTTAAGGATTGGAAAAATGGTTGTCGAGCCTGGCGCATGGTCTAAAAGGGTTGTCCTTACACCCGATTCACACAGGGCTTCAGCATCAACGCTTGACAGAGATAATCATAGCAACATCAGCCAATGAAATTAGCCTGCAACTGACTGCTGTCTGCGATCTGATTGGCTGAAGCTTCCATCGGCAATTGAAAAGTTGAGAAATTAGCAACTTCTGCAGCAAGCAAAGCGGCTGAAGTGGTGCCGACGGATACACAATTCAGTTTGGCAACGCTTGACGTCACCCAATCAAAATGAATAGAAAGCGTTGACACTGAATGGGGCGTTATTCTCTGAAGGGGTGTGTTTAACATGCATTAAACCAAACAGAGTCTCATCTCCCACTCATCTCATCTCCAAGTTAGTGATGGACATATTGGACTATGTAAGCGGAATGGATCTGCAAGACAGAAGCAAGCAGTGTAACGGCTGGTGACAATGACAACGGTGTTGAGGATCCAAGTGCAGTTTAATATTAAAAGTCAGTATAGCAGCTGTCATTGGGGGCAAACAGATTCGTACAGGTAATCAAAATCGTAGTCGTAAACCGGCGGAAGGTTAATAAGGCTGGCGGCAGACAAGGATAAACAAATAACAAGGCTAAGGTCAAAACACGGAAGACAGGAACAAAGGAAACGCGTTGTAGAGTTACTATACAGATGAACAATACTCAGCAAAGACAGAGTGTGTATGTGCTGCTTATGTAGTGTGTGTAATCAGTCTTTGACAGTCCTCCGGTGGTGTGTATGCGATCAGTCATGATATGGAGCAGGAGTGTGTGCGTGCGCTGCATGACTGGAGTTGTAGTCCTTTAGCCAATCTGTAGTTCACAGAAGTGTGTGTGTCAACCAGCGATTTCTGACTGTGGAGATCGCTGGTGATCGTGACAAGCAGACTCTTTACTTAATGAGACAGATTCCACCAAAGCCCCCTGATGTGAAGAAGGCAGAGAGAGAGTCAGTAATAATGAATACAATGTAATAATAATGTTGTGGACAATAATAATCTTTCACATGTAAATCCATTCATTTTATAGTAGTTACAGATGTTTGTGTGCTGCTGCACATCCCTGTGTGTGTAATAAGCAACAGGTACATGTGTTTTGAGTCCCACACAAAACTAACATGCTCTTTATATTTAAGAAAACTGACATTACAGCTGCTTTTAGTTTATCACTGCCGTGTTGTCTTAAAAATAGCCATGCATCAAGAATGTGCCTTAATACACTTCCTGCTTGCTTTTTCACACTACTGAAAAAACACAATTCTTCAGTTTTGTTTGCAATAACTTCATTTATTATGTTCAATCTACTTAAATTTCTAAAATAAAAATTATAATGGAATGAATAAAGTTTTTAAATGAACTTAATTCATTCATCTTTTTCCAACACAAGTCGATTATGTGGAACCCAGCCTTTTTTACAGTGTGTGATGCATATACAGCACCCGCCACTGTATTTCAGTCAAACCCATCAAAAACCAACCGTTCCATTTGAGATCAGGCTTCCTTTTCACTTCATAAGTGACTACTGACAACTATGAAAGAGCCACCCTAGTATGGTTACACATCGATGACAAACCTTGAACATATGACTCAATGACATACTGAGATATTCTGTGATATATGGATTTGTCAGAATGACAGAGCAGATACTGTACTTGAAATCGATGCATAAGTGCTTAATCAATTATGTTAATGTTTATCCAAGGCCTGGTAATAAGACGCTTTTTTCCCATGTTTGGATTTCATTCATTCATTCATTTTCTTTTCGGCTTAGTCCCATAATTAATCAGTGGTCGTCACAATGGAATGAACCGCCAACTTATCCAGCATATGTTTTACGCAGCGGATGCCCTTCCAGCTGCAACCCATCACTAGGAAACATCCATACACACTCATTAACACACATACACTATGGACAATTTAGCTTACCCAATTCACCTATACCCATACCTGTCAACATTGGGATATGAAAATAAGAGATACACCCACCATAATAAGATATACCCCCCCCCCCCCCCAATAAATACATAAATCAACACTAATAAAAATCCCCATATTAAATATGTTCTTCTGGAGTGGTTTCATTGTAAGTTAAACGGTCAGTAATATTTTTAATATTATTATTTACGAAAGAAAAATTAGTAGTATACATCAGCCAACAGTTTAGCTTATTAAACTTAGCTATTATAAAGTAGTAGAATCAAGTTATCAAATCTCATTAATCTTTTCCTCACTGTATAACTCACACATTCTGAATAAAGAGCAGCAAATGAATATCATTTATTTAGATTTTTTGTTTGATTACATTAAATAACAGAGGTGTCACTTTAACAATGCACACATCTAACATTATAATGAAAGCATTCGACTGCTTTCCTAATGTTTTATGCTCATTTAGGACTAAATTAATTGTGTTTAAACAAAACCCCCCATCAAGATCAGCATATATAGATGTTATTATTATTAATGATGTGTATATGTCTGTTCAAACACGCAACCAAAACCCAGTATCTACTTTCGCTATGCTTCAAATCACATGTACAGAATCCAGCGTCTGTTTATCACTATGGAGCGCATCAGCTGACAGTCACGCACCGCTTTATGACTGTTTTGAGGATTGCATAGGAGGAGCGACGGCACCTGTAATGAAAAGGAAAGGGAATCCCGCCATTTTTTATGTTTATTCTAAAGTGTTTCATGCCTAAATAAAACGAAAGCACAGAACTAACTCACATTTAAGAGCAAAGGGCGGCCCCTGGTGGTTCGGCGGTATGGGTTGCGTATAGGGAGGATCGGCTCTTTAATGTTTATTGCCACCCTTCATAGAAAGACTCAAAATACGGGAGAATTATGGGAAAATACCTTTACAGGATGAAAGCAGGATAGAACTGTAAAATATGGGAGAATCCTGGGAAAAACAGGAGGGTTGACAGGTATGCCTATACCACATGTCTTTGGACTTGTGGGGGAAACCGGAGCACCCGAAGGAAACCCACGCAACCACAGGGAGAACATGCAAACTCCACACAGAAATGCCAAATAGCCGAGACTCAAACCAGCAACCTTCTTGCTGTGAGTCGATCGTGCCACTCACTGCGCCACCGTGACACCCTGTAAGGATCAAAATAAGCATGTAAAATAAACAATAAAAGCTACGACTACAGCTTGTAAATCCCAACTGCATCGCAAGCACATGCAGCAGACTTGCCTTTGCTCAGCAGGAATGCCATCCACAAAATGCTGTACTTTTAACACGTTCTCTTACATGTAACACACACACACATAGTCACACTCTGCTGTACACACACACACACAGAGCACATCCCCGTGGAAGAATGCTAAGAGGTTTCAGGAATGTGACCTATTGACCCCTGAGGCCTGCCTGGAGACGTCCACACTGAGGCCGGACAGCGCAGAGGCCAGACGGGTATTAGTAAATGCCCACGGTAACAGGAAACTTTCAATAATAGTTATACAACACACTGTTACCCTTTCGAAGAGTGACACAGATTCTAGTTTTAGGTTGCAGGAAGGGTACGTCGTGTTCATCTCTCATCAGATCCTTGCAGTCGCACATTTTTTTCTCGCGTTCATAAATCCTGACTTTCCAGTTTGACCATTTTTTTTTGTTCTTTTTTTTCCTCTGTCTCTCTTTCTGTCTATCTCTCTCTCTCTCTTGGCAGCACACACTAAGCTCATGACCTTGATTCTTGACAAATGGAGAGAAACGATCAGGATAAGAAAGGCTAATCCATTCAAACATGAGTGGATACTATTATATACACTCGTCTGCCCGCACAAACACTGCAACAGGCAGCCACTTAAACACGTAAACCTATAACAAACACACACAGCAGAGAAGACACATGCAAACACACCCACCCAAGGAGACACACACACACACAAATTAGAGCAAGCAAAAAGCTAAATATTAACCGCTTCACAAATATTACAGGAAGAAAACTCACTGAAGCGAAGAGTTAATCGGGAACATTAAGTTTTACGCTAATAAACCTGGTGATAAATTAGCCACGAATCAGAGCGGGATGATTTACTGTATAGTACGGACACATTCACCATCTCGGCGTCCATCTATTGAGTATTTCAGCTGCTGGAAACACTAAAGGGTCAAGGCAGAGTTGTGTAAATGGTGATGCGATATTTGGTGTATTGCAATTGATGACTATCCAGCTGCGCAAAACCATTTCTGCAACGACAGCCAAGGTTCAATCAAACCTCACCCACAGCGACAGGGGAAAGGACACTGACATATCCGACAGAGCTGGTTCTGCAAGTGCACGAGGACAAGCCTCTTGAATTGCCCTTAGCTTCCCAAGCTTGAGATTTACACAGCTGCTTTCTTTGCTGTCGATTTTCTATTAATCACATCTACTGCAAATGTAAAACAATGTTTATTGTAATCATTCTGTTTCGGCTAATGTAGACAAAGGCACATCTATAGTTAAGAAAATGTTTTTACTATAAAAGGTATGACAAAGCATCTATGGTTGCTGCATGTAGGGTTCTTGTTTGACCCTTGTTTGGCCCCTTTAGTATCTGACATGTCAAACAATGTCAGTAAATTAAGAGTTTTCCTTAGTTAGTGATTGGGTTTGTTTCTTGATGATTTTGGTCTGCTTTGTGAGCACTTGATCTTTATTCCAACAAACTTTTAATATTCCAACAAGTTTTGGTAAGACTTTGTCACAATTCACGATATTAACAAACCATTAACCAACACTACTAGCTTAATAATAAACTACTAATCTGCTGTTTGTTAATAGTTATTAAGGTTGAAGTTGGGTGTAGATTTTGGCTAAGATTAGGGATGCAAAATAAGATCATACATTATAACTACTACACTGTAAAAATTAAAAACTTGAGTTAACTTAAAATTTTAAAGCAACCGGCTGCAAACAAATTTTGAGTTTATTAAGCTTCAGTGTTTGAAGTTGTGCCAAATTATTTTTTTAAGTTGACAGAAAAGGCTGATTTAAGTCAATTTCGCTTTACGGAACTTTTTATTTTTTGAAGATACGGAGAAATCAAAATTTGAAGTCTGCTCAACTGAATTGTTTACTTTAATTGAACAAACAGTTCCAAACATGCAGTTAAATCATTTTTATGAGTAAATTCAACTCTGAGCTCAAAAATTTGCCCCCCTAACTTACAATTTTAACAATTTGCAAGTTGGATTTTTTTACAGTGTAATGAACTGTTAATATCTTAATAATAGGCAGATATTAAACCAATAGTTAGTAGCATGAATTGTGACCTAAACTAAAGTGTTGCTTACAGTAAATATTTTTTACAGCGCATGCAGTTTTGCTTCATAGAGGTTTTGTATACCATATAGTCTGCTTTCTTTTATCTGTTGCAAGAGAAAAACAGTAAGTATTCTGATTATACACTGTGAAATGCTTTGCTTTATGAAAGAGAGTAAACCCTTTGACTTAAAAGCAAGTTGATTTGACTTATTATTAAATTATGCACATAATTACTTTACTTTATAAGTATAATAGTCAACTAATCAATTTTTACAGTGTATGTTATATGTTGACAAAGGCACATTAAGAAAATGCTTCACTATAAAAGGTATGTCAAAGCATCTATGGTTGCTGTATGCAGGATTTTTGTTTGACCCTTGTTTGGCCCCTTTAGTATCTGACACATATACAATGTCAGTAAATGAACAGTTTTCCTTAGTTAGTGATTGGGTTTGTTTCTTTATGATTTTGATCTGCATTGTGAACCCTTGATCTTTATTCCAACAAACTTTTGATATCCCGACAAATTTTGGTAAGACTTTGTCACAATTCACGGTATTAACAAACCATTAACTAACACTACTAGCTTAATAATAAACTACTAATCTACTGTTTGTCAATAGTTATTGAGGTTGAAGTTGGGTTTAGATTTTGGCTAGAATTAGAGATGCAAAATAAGATCATACTTTACAACTACTAATGAACTGTTAATATCTTAATAATAGGCAGATATTAAACCAATAGTTAATAGCATGAATTGTGACCTAAACTAAAGTGTTACTGAAATGTTTTTTTACAGTTGATGCAGTTTTGCTTCATAGAGGTTTTTTATACCACATCTAGTCTGCTTTCTTTGCAGATTAATCTCTAAAAATCACATCTATTGCAAGTGAAAAACAATATATAATGTATTAGTAATTCTGGTTAAATGTAGACCAAGGCACATCTAGTTAAGAAAATGTTTTAGTATAACTATAAAAAGTGCGTCAAAGCATCTACAGTTGTTGCATATAGGATTTTTGTTTGACCCTTGAACTTTCATTATAGTATAGTAATACTTTTTTTTGTACTTGTATTACACAGAACTAAAAAAGCGTTCTGTGTAAACATTATTGTGTCTTTGAATGTTGCACCTCTTGTTCTTTTGCATCTCTTGTTGTTATCTCTATGTTGAGTTAGGAGGATGAGATAAAATAATTGTTTAAATCAAGTGGGACCTTTTTCAACAACAACGCTTTCGCCGCGTCACTTCCGGTGTTTGCTACATTCCCTTTCCGTAAGGAATCTGTCATTGTAAATTTGTTTCGGGACTGGTAAAAGTGTTTTGCATCTTGTTAATTTGTTTTCTAAAATGTAATCTTGTTTCATCCTTAGTAAAATAATTTTTCCTCTGTAATTGTGTCTTACGGTAGGTAAAAATGGTGTCCAAAATGTAAATTTGTCTCGAGCTTCGTAAAAGTGTTTCACACTTTGTAATGTTGTTTTGCACTTCCCAGCCACCGTAGTTTTTCCTCTCTCTTGCATATTCATAATGATATCGTAAAGCATTATGTTTTGTCATAATGTGAAGACCTGCTTGCCAACTCAGAGAACGTAAGGCTAAAAAAAGTGCATGTCTGTTCTTCTCAATATTATACTCTTATTAACCGTGGCTCTATTTTCAACAGCTTTAGCAGAGTTAAGTATGATGATGTTTTAATGCTTAAATTTTATTGTTGAGTGCTATTATTTTGTAGCAAGGAAAATACACATGATCTACTGCAGTGGTTCTTAACTGGTTTGGCCGTGGGACCCACATGTTTCATGGTCATCAAGCCACGACCCAAATTTCTAGGAGCTATAATATAATTTTAGTAATTATAATTCCATTTATTTGTTAACATACATTAGTAATGACAGATAAATCATAAGAAAATCAAAAAGACAATATTTTATTGCTATATAATATTTTATTGCAAATTATAGAAATATTACAAAGTAAAAACGACAAACACTGTAAATACAGCGGTTAGGGTAAGGAATTTCAGTCCTCATGAGTTAAACTGAACTGTAGTCGCGCGCGCATTTCAAAATAATACAAATAAGACTTTTCCCAGAAGAAAGTCCGGTATAAGCAAAATAAGTCAAAAATGTATGTTTTTTTTGAGCACCCACTTTTGGGTCGCGACCCACCAGTTGAGAAACACTGATCTACTGTATATGACAGGGTTTTTTCTTGGGGTTGTCATCATTAACGCAGGTGAGGATTGCACCTGGGACAGACAGTCTGGTGCCAGTGAGCCATAAAACATATCTGTCTGATTGTATAAATGATGCACAATGGTTTAGCAGTGGGTTATAGTCGTCATGCTGATGCTCTATAGATTTATGTGGCAGCTCATGTTGGTAAATATACAGTTACGGCTGTGTGTATGCGTATACTTATATTCCTCCAGACTATAATAAAACTTCTGAGGCTGACAAGTCAAGTACTTCCTAAACGCACAAGAAGAGTAATATCAGGATGTCTCTCCTAAGGCTATATTTGACCAGCCCTACTGGGATATCACTTTGCAAGAGTCCTTCCCTTGAAAGCGGTCGAAAATAAGCAACATCTGCACAGGGCATGACTGTAGTTTAGCGAATCGGGCGGGAGGAGGGGGTAAAGCGAACCATCTGAGTCATGCTGCTTCCTCTAATACGCCGGAAAAGGGGTCAGTGAGCAACGCTGGTCTCATCGAGCGGTTGAACAATGTAAACGATGTGAGGAATCCGACAGACACTTCCAGAACGCTTCCAGGACTATTATCTTAGCTCAGCCTGTGCTATTGAGTTCAGCTTCTAATGGATGACAACATCACTATGGAAACGAGTCAAACAAACAGTGCGTGGGTTTTTGGACAGAGCTGAAACCGTAGACCCACAATTGCCATTCACAGTTGGGTTGATCAAAATAGCAGCTTCCTTAAGAGCGAATAGCGCACGTCTGAACAAAACCAACAATCTATTTACAGGTATGGTTGTTTTGCAACGACCGTCCCATTTTCAAAGAAGCTCTTTTTTCGGGGTAATGTTTACTTAATATTAAAGTTTACTTAAACTTACTTAATGAATGCCAATAGCTCTCTCACGGCTGAATAAATCGATTGTTTGTATAGAGATTGATGCCACGCTATGACTTATGGTATGGAGTCAATCTAGGGCCATATACAGCTGAAGTCAGAATTATTAGCCCCACTGAATTATTAGCCCCCCTGTTTATTTTTTTCACCAATTTCTGTATTGATCTTATTCTCTGCGTATGAGTGGGTGCTGCCGTTTGAGTCTTTTTGCCTCGAGACTTCCGGTCTCATTCACTTCCAATCATTTTTAGACATTAAAAACAGCTTGTTTTGCTGCTTGATGTTGCAAACTGATGTTTTCTTATTATATTATTCTGCTTTGTCTGTGTAGTCATGCAAACACTTGTTTGTGGAGTGAGTAGTTTGACCGTTTTCTGCCGTTTATTATTCCTAGTCATTTCTCCCATAGGCGACTGAATCGGAAGTACTGAAATAGTCGCAAAAACAAGCGCACTTCAGCATTGAAGAATAAGGTCAATACTTCACAAATGAAGAGATTTGACCAGATACTTAGTCTGCTGATAGTAACCGAGTCAGCAGCTGTGTATTATTATTACACAAATATGTTAGCATACTGTTTTATTTATGGCTTACTTATGTTAACACAGACCTTACAAAATATTACTATTTATTTATATATTTACTTGCCTTCCATAATATAAAGGCTGTGTGGCTACAGGACCTTCCTAAACCAGCGATGCACGAACATCCTGTAGTCTCCACTGATCCCTGCTTACTAAGTAGCACCCACGCTGAGTGGCCTGGACTGCTCGACTGGCTGGGGTGCACATTTGCTTTTAAGAAGATGAAATCCCCCTCACTGTGTATTAGAACACCACCAACTTTCCCACTATATAACTATTGGTAGGCCTCGGTACTTTTATAAGTCTTCATAAATGCTCCATCTACTCCTTGTGAAAGGACGAAGTAATTAAAAATATCCCTGTGAGTTACCTCTGGCTCATATCGTCTACCCATATTAACGGTAATGATGGATAGGGCAATATGAGACCGTCTGATCGTTGCAAAGAGGTTTCACCGTACTCCCAGCTCAAAACATTTACTGAACTAGCATTATATGCCATTTTTCTAAAATACAGCTAACTGTAATGACTTTCCAAAACAGTCATCTGATGTTCTGTGTCAGCGTATCGGAAGTTGGATGATAAAATGAGAAAGAGGGAAGTATTAAAAGTGGACGGGGTGGAATAAGGTCAATAGTGTAGAGTTTTTTTCAACACATTTCTAATAACTGATTTATATTATCTTTTTCATGATGACAGTAAATAATATTTGACTAGATATTTTTCAAGGCACTTCTATACAGCTCAAAATGACATTTAAAAGCTTAACTAGGTTAATTAGGTTAACTAGGCAGGTTAGGGTAATTAGGTAAGTTATTGTATAATGATGGTTTGTTCTGTAGACTATTAGGAAAAATATATAGCTTAAATGGGCTAAAGATATTGACCTTAAAATGGTCTTTAAAAAATTAAAAACTGCTTTTATTCTAGCCAAAATAAAACAAATAAGACTTTCTCCAGAAGAAAAAATATTATCAGACATTCTGTGAAAACTTCCTTGCGCCGTTAAGCATAATTTGGGAAATATGTATAAAAAAGAAAAAAAGTTCAAAGGGGGGCTAATAAATCTGACTTCAACTGTATACTTGCAAAACAAAAAATAAAGTATTGAGCAAAAAATAAATAAACAAATGCAAATCTCCAAAAATTGCAAAGCCAAATAAACTTTTGAGGAATAAAACTGTATTTTGCAAACAAAAATAAAAAACTGCAAAAAGTTTTTAGAAATAAAAATGAAATTTGCAAATAACTGCAAATAAAAATGAAGCAGTGCAAAATAAATAAATAAATGAAAATAAAATTTCATTTTTATTTTTAAAAAATTTATTTTGGCTTTGCGATTTTTGGAGATTTATTTATTTTTTGCTCAATACTTTTCAAACAATCTTTTACTTTGCAAGTATAGAGCTGAAGTCAGAATTATTAGCCCCCTGATTTTTCCCCCCAATTTCTGTTGAACAGAGAGCAGATTTTTTCCATCACATTTCTAATCATAAAAGGTTGATTTAACTGATTTATTTTATCTTTGCCATGATGACAGTAAATAATATTTGACTAGATGTTTTTCAAGACACTTCTATACAGCTTAAAGTGACTTTTAAAGGCTTAACTAGGTTACTAGGCAGGTTAGGGTAATTAGACAAGTCATTGTATAACGATGGTTTGTTCTGTAGACTATCTAAATAAATATAGCTTAAAGGGGCTAATAATATTGAGCTTAAAATGTTTTTTTTTTAATTAAAACTACTTTTATTATCAGACATACTGTGAAAATGTCCTCGCTCTGTTAAACATCATGTGGGAAATATTTAAAAAATACAATAAAATTCAAAGGGGGCGAATAATTCTGACTCCATACTTATGTGCTTATGAATGTGTTTTGAGTCACCGATGTCTCATTTTTCTTTGTCAATTAAATCAAATGTTTGGTTTTCTTTAGAAAGACACCAGTCACTTTTTTCTGGCTGCAGGCTAGACCAACCACAACGCTTGACAAATTCCATATCTGACAGCCCAAGCAATTAGCAGTGGCTTTTCTGGAGAAACCCCCCTCACCATCACAATGAGCAGTTCACCATCATTCACGGAAATGCGCCTGCTATTTGTCTATTAGCTCCGTCAGGCGGCCCACCACTGACCCTCCCTCCGGCAAATAGAAAAACAGACGTGCGTGCTCACATTTGTTTTAATGCAGCAGTGCTGGGGAAGTGACTTTACACTTATGCATTTGGCAGACTCTGTTATCCAGTGTGAATTATGTTACATTTGAGGTGTACATAGCAGTTCAGGCATTTCTGAGAATCAAGCTGTGACATTATAGCTTTGTTCTCAGCCATGATGCGTTCCTTTTGAGCAAGTCGAATTCTAAATTTGCAACATTTCAGAAAAACTATCACTATTTATAGACATTTCTGTAAGATAAATACTGAATTTAGCATAATTTGAAAGGACTAAACACACAAAGATGGCACGTTGGCTTAGTGGTTAGCAATCAGTGGTCGTTTCACAGCTAGAAGGTCCCTGGTTCGAGTCCTGACAGGATCACTTGGCATTTCTGTGTGGAGTTTGCATGTTCTCCCTGTGTTGGTGTAGGTTTCCTCTGGGTGCTCCGGTTTGTCCCATAACCACAGAGTATGTGTACATGTGAGAGTGTTTGTGTGTTTTCCAGTACTGGGTTGCAGCTGGAAGGGCGTCCGCTGTGTAAAACATATTCTGCAATAGTTGGTGGTTCATTCCACTGTGGCAACCCCTTATGAATAAAGGAACTAAGCTGTCAGAAAATGAATGAATGAAAGAATAAACAGACACAAAACAGAATATGTTACATTTTAAAGCTGCTTTTGGTAAACTTTGTGGATGATGCCTATTTAATATTATCAACACACTGATTGCTGTACAAAATACTTGTAAGACTGCACACAGGACTTGAGTTGAACGATTTTAATTCGTTCATTCTGATGAACTTACAGTCCAGCCTGAAAATATTCAATACAAATTCTGTCAAATTTACTTTCATTAAACCAAGAGTTTTTTTTTCCAAAAGATAATAAAACAATGTATAAAAGGCATAATTTTGGAAATTTTCTCCGCTTTTATTTTATTTGAACAAAAACTTTGAGGCTTGAACAAAAGGCTTGACTGTATATATGAATCGATTCACTGCAATTAATTTTACTTTCCAAAGAGAGGAACGTTTAGGAGACTGCTTTTGAATACTTCATACATTTTTTTAAAAAAACATATAATGCATTTAGGCGACGCAGTGGCGCAGTAGGTAGTGCTGTCGCCTCACAGCAAGAAGGTTGCTGGTTCGAGCCTTGGCTGGGTCAGTTGGCATTTCTGTGTGGAGTTTGCATGTTCTCCCCGTGGTTGTGTGGGTTTCCTCCGGGTGCTCCGATTTCCCCCACAAGTCCAAAGACATGTGGTACAGGTGAATTGGGTAAGCTAAATTGTCCGTAGTGTATGAGTGTGTATGAATGTTTCCCAGAGATGGGTTGCAGCTGGAAGGGCATCTGCTGCGTAAAAAAACATATGCTGGATAAGTTGGCGGTTCATTCTGCTGTGGCGACCCTGGATTAATAAAGGGACTAAGCTGAAAAGAAAATTAATGATATGCATTTAGTCACATTTGAGCACTACTAACAAAGTCAGTAGTGCTAAAATTTAGCTTGTTTCTGTAAATGCTTTACACTGAAAAAAAATTATACTTTAAACCAACTTGAAAAATTACTGTAATTTGCTACAGCAAAATTAGTTTGTTTTAAAGAATAATTTAACTTGTGTTCAAACTATAAAATTAAATGTAATCTTTATCTCTAAAAATATTTGTAAAATATTACTTGGAGAAACAGTGGTTAGCACTGTTACCTCACAGCAAGAAGGTCACTGGTTTGGGTCCTGGCTGGGCCAGTTGGCATGACTGTGTGGGGTTTGCATGTTCTCCTGTGTTGGAGTGGGTTTCCCCCACAGGTGAATTAGATGAACTAAATTGACCATAGAGTGTGTTTGTGTGTGTAAATGAGTTTGTATGGGTTTCCCAGTACTGAGTTGCAGCTGGAAGGGCATCCACTGTGTTAAACATATGCTGGAATAGTTAGCGATTTATTCCGCTGTGGCGACCCCTAATAAATAACGGGCTAAGCTGAATACTTTGAGAAAAAAAAAGTATTGTTAGGTTCACCTAGGCAATAATTATTTTTTTAAATTTAAATCAAATTGAATAAAAAAGGTTATATTCAGAAACCTTTTTTTAATCCAATATAAAAATGTACTTTGAATGAATTAAATAGTGGGCAGCACTGTGCCTCAGTGGTTAGCACTGTTACCTCACAGCATGAAGGTCACTGGTTCCATTACCAGGCATTTCTGTGTGGAGTCTGCATGTTCTACTTATGTTGGTTTCTGCTGGGTGCTCTGGTTTCCCCCACAGTCCAAACACATGCGCTATAGGTGATTTGGGTAAACTGAATTGGCCGTGGTGTATGTGTGTGCATGTGATAGTGTATGGGTGTTTCCCAGTACTCGGTTGCAGCTGGAAGCGCTTCCGCTGTGCTAAACTTTTGCTGGAATAGTTGGTGGTTCATTCCACTGTGATGACCCCTGATGAATAAAGGCACAAAGCCGAAGGAAAATGAATGAATGAATGAATGAATTAAACCAGGGGTCACCAAACTCGGTCCTGGAGGGCCGGTGTCCCTGCAGGTTTTAGCTCCAACTTGCCTCAACACACCTGCCTTTCTTGTTTCAAGTATACCTACTAAGAGCTTGATTAGCTTGTTCAGGTGTGTTTGATAAGGGTTGGAGCTAAAATCTGCAGGACACCGGCCCTCCACGAACAAGTTTGGTGATCCCTAAACAGTAATTTTTCAGTGTTCTGCTGGGTTGTTGTCTATCAAAAGTGTCATTTAAGTTTAATCAAGAAAAAAAATAACAACCCAATGTTGACTTCATCTATATGTGACCCAATGTTGACTAATCTA
>CAIGQQ010031610.1:556590-582325 GCA_903798035.1 Danio albolineatus
CCCAATGTTGACTTCATCTATATGTGACCCAATGTTGACTTCATCTACAGTATATGTGACCCAATGTTGACTTCGTCTATATGTGACCCCACGTTGGGGTACAAAAACACACCATTTTTTTTAGAGTGCAAAATAACTGCAAAAGCAGCAAGTGAAAAGTTAGTGTCAGTCGTTTTATTTAGCTTCTCCACCTATCTGTTCTATTCCCAAACAGGTTGTGTTGTGTAAAGATGTGGAGAATGTTTTTGTCTAAAGAGGATATTTGGGTATTGACTTACTGAGCCTTATCTCAGTGTGAATAACACTGGGTTTTATCACAACTGTAGGTAGATGGAAGCTGACGTGGATGTCCTGGGAACACTCAGCACCAGGGAGAAAGGTAAACACAGCCAGGATAGTAAGGAAAAACAGATTCTGCAAAAGAGTAAACATTCATAAGACAGACAGATAGGAAGAGCTTGATATCACGCAATACACTACACTCGCTGATAACTCGACCTGAGAGATTTCACACACGAGAACCCTGAAGGCGCAATAGTTTTCAAGTAGTAGAAGAAGCAACAGGATGCAGAATTGCAGATTAGACTTCAGAATACTGGAAAGGAAGCAGAAATAATAGCTAAAATTTCTATATACAGAATGCCATGGCTTTTCAGCAGGCACCGCACATGGAAAGAACTTATATAAACATAGATGTTTTAATATAGGTTTTTGATACATGTGACATATGTAAAATTGGCCGTTTTCCTATATTATTTGTACATATATGTTTATCTTATAGGTTCTTTCCGTGTGGGCTCTCACTTAGTTTATTAATAAACAAATTTAGAGAGGATCTGTTACAGTCACACAATGAAGACAAGGATAGTTCTCTGTTTTCATCAATTTATTCAACGCTATCTCACAGCAACTCGTAACTTTTGATTTAGTGGCTACTTCGTATGAATTCGTACGATCTAATTCGTACAATTTAGTACGATTTGCTCATCACCCAATGACGGTTGGGTTTAGGGGTGGGGTTGGGTTGGGTGCCACGCCTTCTTTTTTAAATCGTACATTTTCGTATCACTGAACTTGTACAAATTAGCCACTAAACTGGCAAAACGTAAAATGCTTACATTTTCTCGTAAGATTGGGCTTGGCAGCTAGCTCTCTGCAACTCTCACATGGTTGTCCACTGAAGCTAAGCAGGGCTGTGCCTGGTCAGTACCTGGATGGGAGAGCTGGTGGTAGATGTCTTCAAGCTCTCCTCTCGCCTTGCAAACGGGAGGAAGCCCCATGCTCGAGGATCTTATGAGCTCAGGGCTCTCTCCTGGGACAGCAACAAGCTTTATAATCAATCATCAGCTAAGTGTGAACTCTTGAAATGTTCTTGATCAAAAAAACAAGACCTCAAAATAAATTCTGAATCGTGAACTGTCAGGGTGCATATACTGTCTGCTGATTGCGTCTTTCTGAGAACCGAACAGACTGTTATATAATATGAATGGTGTGGATGAGACGGAACCTTCGTAACAAACGCACATTGTGCCAGATGCTGCGAGCCTGCCAGCATAGAGCCCAGGACACTGGCAATAATACGGCCATTGTTCAATTCCCACTCGCTCTGTTCAATGTAGAACACTCGCCAGTCCTAAACAGAGCTGCTGTACTGCAAAATAATGAAAACAGTTAACAACAAGACCTTTGCCTTTATGTTAAATGGCTATGCAATTTCTATCTGATAAAATATACAGTCAAAGGATTGAGCATTAATGATTACATTTACTTTACTAACAATATAAAGGCTTTAGCTTGAAATACTTTCCAAAAGCTGCAAATTAATGGGAGCTTCCAAATCCTTTCAGGATGCACTTCATAAATTGGTTTGATAAATGTCTAGCAGAGCTTCTACACAAATATAGATGCTAAAATATTGAAGTTTCTTTTTCTTACACTGTGGAAAAAATCCATAAATGAGTATTTTTCCGTATTTTGTGGTTCATGATTTGTTTGTTTGGTTTATTTATGCGTGTTGCTTTCTCCAAAAATGTTCATTCATTCATTTTCCTTTTGGCTTAGTCCCCTTATTAATCAGTGGTCGCCACAGTGGAATGAACAGCGTGCAGACAGCGCACGCGTTGAGCTTTGCACTCTTTTTGCAAGCAAATGGGGCAGGATACAGGTTAATATCCACTGCTGTATGGACATCTGTTATGGTAATGTACAAAATAAACTTGATTTAACGTCCACAAACCGGGTGTCAAGGTTTGGGTTGGGGGAAAATGAGGAGGACCCAATTGCAGAATGAAATGGGAATTTATTTATAATAAAAAATAAAATTAAAAAGGCAAAACAAACAACCCCGAGGGGGAAAACATTAACAAAACAAATAAACAATCAAAAACAAACTAGACTGGGCTGGTTGGCAAGGATCAGGATCAAGACAGGAGAACATGACAGGAGCGGGGGCATCATCGACAACGAACTGGCACGGAACAGCAGACATGAGGAGAATATAAAGCAGAAATAATTAACAAACAAACGGGTGAACATGATAAACTAATAATGGGTTAACAAGGAGGGTGGGGCTAGACAATAGACGGGAGAGCACATGACAGCAAAAGCCATGTGCTCACATAAAACGGGACAAGAACATGCAGCCAATGAGAGAACTCATTAACCACATGCTCAAAACAGATAACGGAAACACGCGGCCACTATGTAAACACAGGGCCATGTGCTTCGACAAACGCAAGACACAAGCACACGATAAAATGAAAACATCTTACCGTGCACTCACACACGCAGCGTGCATGTTTCATCCCAGCGATATGTGAGAAACTGCTAAGAGTGTGGTTTTAATGAAGTGTTTGAGACCGCGTGGCGTATGAGAGAAATAAAAAAACCCTCCGCATTTCTCGGTAACTTAGATGCACTCGTTTAGTAGCGTCAGAAAACCGTGTGTGTATAGACTGCGGTGTTTAAATGTTTCCAATCAGAGAGCAGCATTTACAGCGGATCTTTCAGTCTATAATATCGTAGTGATATTAACGTACTGTAAACTCAGTAACAGTTCTAATCACTCTGGCTAAGGTTTGTCTGTAAACACTGAGAGAGTACTCCTGAAGATACGAACTAACTTTGTCATCTGATTAAACAAACAAAGACCACTGATTGCTTACCAAATCTGTAGAGACAGGACAATCAACATGAACTGGAGCGGCGTCTGTTTTAAAAGGAGACAAGCGGCAAATCCGGATTTCACCATTTCCAGATGCGGAAAGCTCGCGGGTAAAAAAAAAGTTCCTTACAAACGCATTTCTGCACGTGTCGCGGGAGTCCAGCTGCGCTCTTATAGCGAGGAAATGAAAACAAAACCTTCGTTGCAGCACATAAACACAACTCTGACGAACTGTGTCTCCAAACAATTCTTCTTCCACTTGTTTTGGCAACACAGTGTGGCTCTCTCCGCCGTCTGAACACTGCAACAGGTACAAACAATCTTTGAAGCTATCATGCATATTAATCAATCTGCGCCGCATACACAATCGAGCACACTGATTGGTTTGAACCAAGTCTTTCTCATGACTTAATGCCACACGCTCAGAGACATCACGATGCACTGGCCGGTACAGACCTCCACTCTCCACGCTGGAATAAACGCATGGATCTCATCGGCGTGACGCAGCTTCAAAAATTTGTTTCAAACCAGAAGAACGACATTGCTCGAAATAACGCAAAAACAACCAATTTTCACTCTTCAGTGAGATATATGTGTCCTAATAGTGTTTATAGCAGCGCACGACACATATTTGACTGTCAACAGCTCAAAAAATGTGTTTTGGTGTTTCGTGACCCTTTAAATTAAAAAAAAAAAGGGACTGGGTGTGTTTATATCACCCCAATATGACGATCTATACATTATACCTACACATATGTCTGTCCAAACAGCTTAAAAAGTAGATTTTTCACCATAGGTGCCCCTTTAAAAACTGTTAATTTACGGATATTTTTAATTAAATGTTCAATTTTTATAATATGTAAAAAATACTATAGAAAATAAAGTGCTTGATAAATTGAGAAGAGGGATTACATTCAAGCCATTTTTGACAATTCATTCAGTTTCACCAGTGTACATGTTAAAAATGACAGCTTTCTCTCTGACTTACTGACCATTGGTTGACCATTTTTTGTAAAACCTGTGCATGTTCTGTATAACTAAGTACGCCAGAGTAACACAAACACAATTAGATCATCTTGAAGGCTTGACAGCATGTTGTCAAAATGCCCGATTGCTCCGGTTACGTCACTCTGCGTGAGTGACATTCGGATTATTGAAGCTGACGTTGTGTAAACATTTGTGTTACAGCAAATTGAACAAACACAAACTGCCCGTTCCTCTTATTTCCATTCTAGTGCCAAGATGTCTAAAGTTTGCCTGTACTCCATTCATGTTGGCACAGCTGATTGACCCAAAAGCGCTCAGCCCACAGGACTTGTGTGGGACGCGTTTCCTGTGAACCTCATTCTCATGACTCACAGACTGTGCCGTGGTCAGTGTAGGTGTCTCTTTACCCTCCGTCCCCATAGCAACCATGGGTTCCCTTCACACCAGACTGTCCCGTGTGAATCACCCAATGTAGATGGCGCCACTTTGTCAAAATAATAAACATAGGTCTGTAAATACTGTCAACGGCCTGTAATGTGTGCAGGGGCATGGTTTGCTTCATAAGAATGGACTGATGGATGGATTTATTTTATTTTATTGTCCCCTAATGACATCTAAAGTCATGAAATGACATTGAGTGACAAGTATTATGACCAGAAATCTGAAATCTGAGTTTTAAGCAAAGATGTTCTTGGAAATTGGAGGGGAAAAAAGGCAATTAATTCCCTTGCATCTCTTGAATCATTGAAAATTATATAGTAATATTCACTTCTTGTTTTAGATTTTGGATACAAACAGATATATTTTCTAATATTATATGAAGGCAATTGATTATATCAATTTTACAACCCAGGACCATTGAAAGTATGTATTTTCTGCAAGAAACATTAGATACATTGCTCCTGGTGTGTTTCATTGCACATTTCAAATGACCCTTAAATTGTTTTGTGGTGTTTATTTGGTCTTATGCAAAGAACTGCATGAAAATAGTCCTTTATTTGTCGATAATTAATTAATTCATTCATTCATTTTCTTGTTGGCTTAGTCCCTTTATTAATCCAGGGTCGCCACAGCGGAATCAACCGCCAACTTATCCAGCATATTTTTTATGCAGTGGATGCCCTTCCACCCGCAACCCATCTCTGGGAAACATCCATACACACACATTCCCACTCATACACCACCGACAATTTAGCTTACCCAATTCACCTGTACCGCATGTCTTTGGACTTGTGGGGAAACCGGAGCACCCGGAGGAAACCCACGCAACCACGGGGATTTGTAGATAATATGTTCCTGTAAATATCATCAGTGTGAAAAGGAACAAAAGTTGTTGGCATCATGCTGCCACATAGCATTCATTTTACCTACAAACTGCAGTCAAACATATGAGTGTTTCAAGAGTTCAGCATATTTCAAGAGTTCACACTTAGCTGATGACTGATTATAAAGCTTGTTGCTGTCCTGGGAGAGAGCCCTGAGCTCATAAGATCCTCGAGCCCGGGGCTCCCTCCCGTTTGCAAGTGAAAGGAGAGTTTGAGCTCAGGTAGATCTCGAGAACTCCCCTGTGGGTAGCTAATGAACAGACAGTGATTGCTATGAAAAGATAACTACTTACTAGGAGCATGTCTATGGTGATGATTTGGATTAGTCTGACTTAAGTTGCATGTTTTTGGACGGTGGGAGGAAACCGGGGAACCCGGGGACAACCCACGTGAGCACGGGGAGAACATGTAAACTCAACACAGAAACGTCAGCTGGCTTGGGAAGGACTAGAACCAGTGACGTTCTTGCTGTGAGGCAAGAGTGCTAACCACTGGGCCACCGTGCCACCCATCTAGGAAAGAAGGAGGAGTAAGGGTGGAAGGGGGGATTCTTCAAAACGAAGACGGCTGTGATATGGAACTTAGGGTTTTATAGTGGCTTAGGAATCGTCTGATTGGTGAATCATAAACTGAATAATGTGGGACCAGCTGCGAGCAATCATCTTTACGTCATCCTCTCGAAATTAGTTTATAAATAAACTTCCCTTAAAATTTTTTTTTCTTTTTCTTTTTTTTTTTTTTTGCAGTTTACAAAAATGTACCCTAAAGCATGTATTTCCAATGAGCCCATGTTGACCTTTTTACATTTTATGGCCCATTTCCACTGTGGTACGGTATGGTTCGGTACACTTTTATGGCCGTTTCCACTGTCTAAAAGCGTATCAAACCGAACTGTACCGTACCACTTTTTGAGTACCTTCTCGAATGGGTACCAAACACGAGAAAGGGTACCAAAAGGTGGAGCTACATGAATTGAATTAATGTGACACATTAGTGACTATTCCAATAGCCAAATATTGTGTAATGTGAACCTGCCATGAGGACAATTCATTAATCTTTTATCCACAGTTGCACTGTATTAACATGCTTAACTGTGATCATGGTTGACTTTATCACTTACCAGGGTAAAGCTGTGTACCATGGCCTGATGTGTTGGCAAAATATTATTCAACTTCACATGCTTCTAAGTCACTATAAAAGCAATGATGTAATATTATCCGCCCATGTCCACCAGCACTCACGGGATCCACTTTCTCTTTATGTATCTCTCCATCCCTCGCTTTCTCACTACCCTCTCTTTTTCTCACGCACTGACCTAAAATAAAGCAGAGGTCCCGTCTTTTCCCATTGACGCATTTGCTGTCAGCAGTTTTCCGAGTGTTCGGGGAACTGAAGGGTGGTCACTCTGTAGGGTCTTCCTGTGCTGATACGGGCGCTGTGGCGATAGCCCTGTATGGAGTGGGATAGTTTAGGTAATGGGCAGTTCTCACTGACTCCCAATCTTATCTGGCCAGTGCTGGAATGTGTCTGCTGGGACACGGCAGAATGTGTGAAACTGAATTGTAAACCCCATGCACCAGGGGAAAAACACATATAGTTATAGTCTGAATTACCCCCCACCCGAGTATGACAACAACTAAATATTTGAATAGATATTTTATGGATTACTAGTATTCAGCTTGAAGTGACATTTAAAAAAACCCTATTATGGGTTTTTGAAAATGAGCTTGCATGCAGTGTGTAACACAGCTCTAAGTGAAGTGAAATGTCCAGCTGAGGCTTAAATCTGAAAGTGCACAGTGTTTAAAACTATTGATTCATCCATAAAAGAGTCGACTCATAGTTCTTCTCATAGATCGCCATGCTTACGAGTCTTTAGCCATTTCGGCATGACGTGAACACGAAACAGAAGCCCCGTCCATTTGTGCACGCGCAGACCTGGGAAGATTCGAAACCCCCAAGCCTGCCCACAAACAACAGTGGCGAGGTTGCCAGATTGGGCGGTTTTGAATTTGATTGTGCAGGTAAAAACCTTTTGGAGAGGTTTTGGACTGGAATCAGTCAGCTACATCTGGCAACACAGAGAAGAGCACTGTGCTCAGCTGGATATTATAGGAGGTGTGCAGATGAACCAGAGATGAGACTGTGAAGAGACAGTGGTTGAGGTTTATTTCTGCAGAAATGCCTCAGCATTATAGCCCAGCCTTGTGCTGTGTTTCCTCTGAGGAAATCTACATGCTTACAACGGGGAATTCGTCAGCCGTTTGTTAAAGGAAGGATCAGAAAAGATGTATGCAGGGGCGGACTGGCCGTAGGGGGCACCGGGACATTTCCCGGTGGCCTGACGGTGAATCTGGCCTGCTATCCAACAAGTGTGAGTAAGTGCGATTAAAACGGTTGCCTCATTGTTTTCTCTAGCTTGTAAATGATGCATTTAATTGTATTTTGTAACTTGTAAATGCTTGCGGTGTATCTGGTTATCTTGTATTCTTATATCGCGTCTAAAAGCACGTTGTAAACGCGATGCGTGTCGCTTTGTTTACGGATTAAAATGCGTTTGTGAACTCGTGTTCCTCTGCTGTTTGTCGTTGCTATGGCTACATCAGCTCTCCTACACACGTGCGGCGGTTCTGTTTCATAATGGTTCAGCTTTTGCCGCTGTGTGCATTAATACTGAATGTGTGGCGTTGTTTTTACTTATAGTTAAGAATAGAGCAATGTGCTGGGAGACCGGGGGGTTAGTTTCAGGGGTGAGGTGTCTGAAATACGGACGACTCCCGGGATAAATGAGTGTGGGCAGATATGCTCACACACACACTCTGACTACTTCAATATTGATAAGCCGTGGTGGGCATTCTCTCACGCTGAATGATGTCGACCAATCGCAACAGACTGGGTCATCGGTCTAATCAGCACAGATTAGCATCGCGCTAAGGAGGAGTTTGGGAACTAATGAATCGCTGAACGATTCATATGGGAGTTGCTAGGATAATGAGGTAAAAATAAATGCATATTATAAGACAATGAAAGTGTTTTTTGAGTTTATATAAAAAAATTTAAGGAAACCCATTGTAACTTGGAACGGTTTAGTCGACTTGACCTTTATAAATGTGCACGTAGTTCATTTACTTCATTTTAAGGCCATTAGGTTTACTCACTCTTTTCAGTATATTGAACTAATCACTTTAAAAGCAATGAGTTTACTCACTGTTTTTTAAAGTCAAGTCAACTGATTGCTGTTTACACAGCACAGTGCACAGTTACAGGATGTGGGTGGTCTAGGACTCCTTTGAACAAGGTGTGAATTTTATGTGCCATGTTCTACCAGAACAATCCGTTCCCTGCAAGGTAATTCAAGACGGAAGAACTCATTAAACTGCACTGCACCGTTTTAAGCATTGATAAAAAGAGAATGCGAGCAAAAGCGTGGACGTCAAGTAGGTTTGTCGGAGAACAATTTAATTATTACTGCTTACGTCTACTTTTAGAATCAGCCGCGTTCTCCTCCCTCGCAATGTCTAGACGCTCTCCCTGAAACCATCTCCTTTTAAACTTTCATGCGTCGCTTCCCACACATGTTGTTCTTGGCCATGAAGTCACTCCTTTGGTTTACCATAGAATAAAATCAAATAAAAACACAGTCAGCCTGTTTGGGGAGAAATATTAGTGCCCTCACAATAGCACATTTTGTTTAAGAATTGTGACGGGCACAAGTCAAATAATCAGTGCTGTTTACACAGCGTTTCAGTTATGCCGTTCTGCAGGTGCTGGATAAATAATAGTATTATAATCTCAATTTTTGTCATTTTGATCGAAGACCAGCTTACAGTTTTACATTCAGTACTTTTAATTAAGATAAGTTCAGGAGCTTAATGCGTGCTGGTGAAAGACGCCTGTAGTGCGTGGGAAACTTTGGCTCTGTGTCTCAGAAAAGGCAGAAATGTAAACAGTTTCAGCCACTTCCTCTGTCAGATCGGCCCTCCTGCTTATGGCTGATAAATAGGACTGCTCTTGTTCTTGTTAAGTGAGGTATAACACAGATGTTTTTAGCCTGATTTGCGATCTTGCTATAAACAAAGCGTCATTTTGTATATGCATGACACCAGAGAGCTGAAGCCGCGTTAACAGTGTTTTTGATGGGGTGAAACTGAAACGTGTCATTGGTTTTCTTTGTGGAGAGCAAGCCTGTAGCACGGTGATGACTGAGGCTTCTGCTGCTTTGACAAAGTGTCATGAAGTTAGCATAGTTTTTGGGCATTCTACCTTGATGTAGCGCCCTTTCCCTATGGCGATGGAAGGGCCCTGAATTCTTATAGTTTAGATCCCTCTAATTTGTAATTTAACCCCAAAATAAATCCTACCGTATAACCCCATTCTAATTAATGTAAATAATAAACACAGCCAATCTAGTACGAAATTCAAAATCACCTTGTCCAAATTTACTTAAACACACTTAAACAAATAAAGATATACAAATGAAGAAATAAAGGTTTGTTTTAAAATAAAACTTTTCGTTCTCAGTTTTTCCAGGCTTAAATAAACAGCAAAATCAACAGTTCAGTTAGGGAAAAAAAACAAAATAGTCCATATAAAATAAATGAAAAAATATTTAAAGCTCGTTGCAGGCCTGTTTCGATGCTGGTGGTCAGAGTGGCATTAAACCCAGTTGCCCCTTTGCCCGGAGGGCAAATAATAAATAATTTACTCTTACCAGAGCCCAGGGCACACGTCAGAAGCAGAAATACAGTTCAGGAGTGAATAGAGGAAAGTCAGAAGTGTGATGTTGCGTCCAACGCTGCTAGAACTCTCATTAAGGTATCCAGATCTCGCAGACGGTCTCCGAAAATGTCCGGGTTTGTTGATATAGAGAACAATAATACTTTGCGGTGATCTCCGCCTTCCAACACTGTATTTAGTTAACGCAGTGTCACATATAGTCCGATGACATTCAAAAGAGGAAATTGCTATCCCCCACAGTCACAGACATATAAATCTCTCTTCAGTTCTCTTTTCGACAACTTTTGGGGCAAATCGTCTCTCTCTCATACCAACTTTCACCCCGGTCTCTCACCTTTCCCCCCTGTATATTTTACTCCCAATTTCTGTTTAAAGAGCCCCTATTATACATTAAAAGAGTCATATTTTGGTTTTGGGGGCCTCCAACAACAAGCGGATATGCGTGCATGGTCAAAAAACACATTTATTGTCTTATAATATGCATTTATTTTTACCTCATTATCCCAGCGACTCCCATATGAATCGTTCAGCAATTCATTTGTTCCCAAACTCCTCCTTAGCGCGATGCTAATCTGTGCTGATTAAACCGATGACCCAGTCTGTTGCGATGGTCGACATCGCTCAGCGCGAGAAAATGCCCACCACGGCTTATTAATATTGAAGTAGTCAGAGTGCATAGTGTATGTGTGAGCATAATCCCGATTTTCCCGGGAGTAGCTCGTATTTCAGACCCATCTAACGGCACCCTCCCGATTTGTTATTTCTCCCGGGTCAGAAATATCCCGGTGTTCCCTATGGCCAGTCCGCCCCTGCATACATTAATAGTCTTTTCTGATCCTTCCTTTAACAAATGGTCGACGAATCCCCCGTTGTACGCGTGTAGATTTAAGAAGCGCTCAGAGGGAACACAGCACAAGACTGGGCTATAATGCTGAGGCATTTCTGCAGAAATAAACCTCAACCACTAACTCTTCACAGTTTCATCTCTGGTTCATCCGCACACTTCCAATAATATCCAGCTGAGCACAGCTTCTTCGTGACACGATTCAACCGGCGTCTGCTACAGTGTTCTTTTCAGTGTTGCCAGATGTAGCTGACTGATTCCAGCCCCTATCCAAAAGGATTTTACCTGCACAATCAGGGCGGGGTTGGGGGTTTCAAATTCTCCCGGGTTTGCATGTGCACAAATGGGCGGGGCTTAAGTTTCGTATCCACATCACACCGAAACGGGTAAAGACTCGTTATAAAGACGATTCATTTGAAGCACCATGAGTCGACTCTTTTATAGATGAATTTCTCTTCACTTAGAGCTGTGTTACACACTGCATGAAAGCTCATTTTCAAAAACCCATAATAGGGGCTCTTTAATGTAAATGTAATGTAAACTAATTTCTAAACATAATCATTTTAATAACTAATTTCGAATAACTGATTTCTTTTATGTTTGTCATGATGACAGCACATAATATTTGACTAGATATTTTAAAGGATACTAGTATTTAGCTTAATGTGACATTTAAAGGCTCAACTAGGTTAATTAGGCAAGTTAGGGTAATAGTGATGGAAAGTTTCTAGTCATTTCGTAGTCATTTCGTTAGTGCTAACCACTGGGCTGCCAGGCCGCACATCTAGGAAAGGAGGAGGAGTAGGGGTGGAAGGGGGGGATTCTTCAAAACAAAGATGGCTGTGATATGGAGCTTAGGGTATTTATAGTGGCTTAGGAATCATCTGATTGGTGAATCATGAATTGGATAATGCGAGACCAGCTGCAAGCAATCATAAGCACACGATCCACTCGAAATTAATTTATACATAAACTTCGCTTGTGGATGTAACTACAAACTGTGGTACTTGACAAATGTTTGCCAAAGTATTAGGATGGAGAAGGGTGGAAGGGGGGATTCTTCAAAATGAAGATGACTGAGGTAAGAAACTGAGGTGACTTAGGTCTAAATTAGTTTGTAAATAAACATCACATAATGTTTTTAATCAAATTAAAAAGAGACATTTAACAAACATTTTAACTCATTTTTTTATTATTAAAGTAACTTAAAATGAAAAAATATACAAAAATAAACAGTTTTAAGCTCTAATAGCAGGAGCATCCAGCTCAAGTCCTGTTTATCCAAAGACCTTAATCAGGAGGTGGCCGCTCTGACCTCACACTTTACAGTTTTTTGGCAGGAAGAATGAGGATCATGCAGCAGTGATTTCATGGGATGATGGCATTAGTGCAGACGCGCGCTTCACACGCAGCTCACACACACTGACCTCTAACTCACATTCATCATCAGAGCAAAGACTTGTAGCCTTCCGCCGTTTTATATAAAGCTAATTAGAATTAATAAACCCAATACAGAATTTACATTCATGCATTTTATTAATAAAACCATATTATTTAAAAAGGACCTATTACGTCCCTTTTACAGGATGTAAAATAAGTCTCTAATGTCTCTAGAGTGTGTATGTGAAGATCCAGCTCAAAATAACACACAAATAATGCTTTATAACTCTTTGAATCTGCCTCTTTTAGGCTTTGATTAACTGTGGCGTTTTGGTGACTGTCACTTTAAATTACAATGAGTTTTAAAAGAGGGCAGAGCTACAAATGCCTGTGTGTCAGCATAGTGGCAGATTCAAAAACAAGAACAATGTCATATTCTAATGAGGAAGAGACGGTTACTAGTGGGCGGGGCTTTCCCGCTCTGACGACACGTACAAAGGGAGAATGTAAATCATATTGTTTATCCAGACTCTTTCTATGAAGTGCGAAAAAAAATTACCATTAGATGCGGGTTATATTCACAGACTGCTGCCACACAACTTTGCTTAAACCCCTTATGAAAGTGATTTTTGCATAATAGGTCTCCTTTAAAAAAATATCTATGGATAATTTATAGTTAAAGGTTATTCCAGATATGTTCATTTACTCTGCTCTGGGATGAAAAGATTGTGTGAGAAGTTGTTTTTTTTTAACATAATGTAATGTAATGTGTATTTATATAGCGCATTTCAAGAGTTCACACTTAGCTGATGATTTGATATAAGCTTGTTTGGCATGCTGTCCCAGCAGAGAGCCCTGAACTCAAAGGATCCTCGAGCCCAGGGCTCCCTCCCGTTCGTAGAGTGAGAGGGGAGCTTGAGCTTAGGTAGCTCTCAAACTCCCCGGCTGCAGCAGCTTAGGGGAACACCCGAGGAGGAAGGGAGTTAGACCAGTGCCCAAATTGTTTAATCTGTTATGAATTGTGTATGTCTTTGGATGGTGGGAGGAAACCGGAGGCCCCGGGGGAAACCCACACGGACACGGGGAGAATATACAAACTAAGCACAGAAACACCCATTAGCCTGTCGAGGACCAGGGCTGGCAGTGTTCTTGCTGTGGGGCGACAGTGCTAACCACTCAGCCGCCGTGCCGCCCGATCTAAGAAAAGGAGGAGAATGGGGAGGAAAGGAAGGTTTTCTTCCATACGAAGATAGCTTTGGACTGAAACTGTGGTTATTTATCGTAGATGGGGAATCATATGTTTGGGAGATCGTGTTTAGATAATGTGCAGCCAACAAAGATAAATCATAAGCACGTGATCCTCTCGAAATTAGTTTGTAAACAAACTTCACTTATCGTGTATGGCTGTACACCCAAAGCGCTTCACAATCATGAGGGAGGTCTATCCACACCACCACCTGTGTGCAGCATCCACTTGGATGATGTTACAGCAACCACAGGACAACGGCACCAGTGCGCTCACCACACACCAGCAAAAGGTGGAGTGGAGAGACAGTGATAGAGCAAATTCAGTTAATGGGGATGATTGGAAGGCCATGATGGTTAAGGGCCAAGAGGGAATTTGGCCAGGACACCGGGGTTACACCCCTACTCTCTTCCAGAAGTGCCATGTGTTTTTTTTAATGTCAGGACCTTGGTTTATCGTCTCATCCCAAAGACGGCGCCCACTGACAGTATAGTGTCCCCCTCACCTTTACTGGGGCATTAGGACTCACACAGACCACAGGTTGAGCGCCCCCTGCTGGCCACACTAACATCGCTTCCAACAGCAACCTAGTTTTCCCATGTGGTCTACCATTCAGGTACTGACCAGGCTCGGCCCTGCTTAGCTTCAGTGAGTAACCGGTCTTGGCCTGCAGGGTGATATGGCTGTGTTTCCTTTATACATAAGGGAAGGGGGTGAGGCTATCAAATGTATGATTTTATACTATATTTATATTTCATACACTGGATAAAATAAGTGCAATATTATATATTTGCTGTTATATTGCAATAAAATAAAAACGACTAAATAAACAAGTCACATCACAGAGCAAACTATTGATCCAGATGAATTTTTAATTGGGTTTGGAGTTTCAAAGCACGAGCTTGGATTATCCAAGTCTCAGCAACAAATCATTTCCTATGGCCTTTTAACAGCCAAAACACTTATTCTGACACTTATTCTGACATTCTGGAAAAATAAATCAAGTTATGGCTCAGCAAACTCACAAATACACTGCATTTAGAAAGAATACGTTACCATTTACAGAAAAAAAGCCTAAATTTTTAAAAAATAGGGGAACCGTTCATAAGTTACTTAGAAGTGAGAGATGGAACCATTGTTTGATGGGGATATTGCTAGATTGTACGGCAGCTCCCATTTTCAGTAACCTTCCCTACTGGTGTGTAGCACAGACGGAAACAGACGGGGGAGGGGGGGAGGTTTTGTTGGTATGGGGTATTATTTTTGTTTATATACTGTGACCTATTTTATTTGAGTTTGTGTATATTTTGTTCTCTTTTCCTTCTGTAATTCTAAACTAAGGATTTTTCTGTCAACTTAGATAATGGTTTAAATTATAATTATAGAAGGAAGTATCTTGTTGTTGTTTTATTTGTATAAGTAAAATGTGGAGAATCTTTATATATTGGCAAATATTCTGTAATTGTACATATTCTCACAATAAAAAAATTAAATAAATAAAAATAAGTAAATAAATAAACAACTCACAGCAAGAAGGTCGCTGGTTTGAGTGTTGGTTGGGTCAGTTGGCATTTCTGTCTGGAGTTTGCATGTTCTCCTCATGTTTGCGTGGGTTTCCTCCGGGTGCTCCGGTTTCCCCCACAAGTCCAAAGACATGTGGTACAGGTGAATTGGGTAGGCTAAATAATCCGTAGTGTATGAGTGTGAATGAGTGTGAATGGATGTTTCCCAGAGATGGGTTGTAGCTGGAAGGGCATCCGCTGCGTAAAACAAATGCTGGAATAGTTGGTGGTTATTCCGCTGTGGTGACCCCTGATAAATAAGGGAAGAAGCCAAAGAAAAATGAATGAATTGTGTGAAAGCCTACATTTTTTACAGTGTAAAGCATTGAAGAGTTAGGATGAAATATAAACACAATACAAAAAAATACAATACAAAATTTTTTTATAAAGCACATTTAAAAACAACCGAGGTTGAGCAAAGTGCTGTACATTGGAGTACTAAAGACAGAGAAGAAAATAGAATATAAAAGAAACAATTAACAGATAAAATCAATAAAACAAAGATCAAGGAAAAGCGAGAGAGAATAGAGAGGTCTTTAAAACAGACTTAAACACAGAGGTGGAGGGGGAAAGTCTAATGTGAGTTGGTAGACTGTTCCAGAGTTTAGGACCAGCAACAGCAAACGCTCGATCTCCTCGTTTTTTAAGGCGCGTTCTGGGGACAGTGAGTAGATTGAGATCATGGGATCTCAGGGTTCGAGAGGGGATATTCGGACAAAGCAGGTCAGTAAGGTACTGAGGAGCAAGATTATTGATGGCTTTGTAAACAAATATTAAAATTTTAAAATCAATTCTGTATTTAATGGGTAACCAGTGAAGTGCAGTTAAAATATAAAGCTACCCAGACTGATTAGAAAGTCATATACACTGAAGATGGCTTGAGGATGAGTAAATTATGGGGCAATATTCATTTTTGGGTGAACTATTCCTTTAAGCACATCTCAGATTTGGCTTCAAAAATAAAACAACCAAAACGAACGCTATAAGAACACTGAGAGTTTACGCACAGGAGTCCTGAAGCTGTAGAATGGCTTAATTCATTTCAAGTAAATTGTCACTCTTTTTTTGTTCCTACGCTTGAACTCTCTTTGATATTGCTTATTTCTCTTCCCGGCTGGTGTATTTTTAAGATCAAACGCAGCAGCCTCTGGAAAAACACTGTCCTAAAAGCCTCTGTTTGCTTGAAATGATGTCTGAACTCCAAGACAAACATTGCATGCTAATTAACTCTCCTACCTTCTAATTATAGAAAAAAGGGCAACGTCTGATGCACTAATGTGGCGTACTGTGAGCCGCTTAACATCTGGATAAATCCACGTACATTCAGCGGTCATGCAGGGACATATGTGTTCTTGCCATTTCAATTGCGCGTGTGAGTAAATGTGCACGTCTAAATGCATAAATCCCTTTGACACTCGGTGTGGGTGGATTGTGGGCTGTAGGAGTGCATGTGGCAGAGTCCCAGTGCACGAGTTAAAAGTGCCATGTGTGCCTTCTTGACACTGACGTCCCAGCATAAACACTGACACCTCATCAATCCAAATAACAGAGGAGCAGAGGTGAGCACCAACACTCCCACACGTTTATGTGGGTCAGAGCAGTGTTAACCCCTGCTGGACGTCCAGCATCTGTTTGACTATAAAGAAAGGTGTTTGAAGAGGGAAATAAACTAACTTTTGACTGATTTCATGCATTCCAGCTAGATAATTCGATTGAGAAATCTACATTTAAAAGCAAAATGATTGGCCATGCAGTTAAAATGTTCATTTCCTAGTGATATATAACCGAGCAAGGACATGTTCACAGTATTTCCTATAATATTTTCTCCTCTGAAGAAAATTGTTTGTCTTTTACAACCCCAAATCAGAAAAAGTTGGGACAGTAAACACAAATACAAAGAGTGCAGAATTATTAGGCAAATGAGTATTTTGACCACATCATCCTCTTTATGCATGTTGTATTACTCCAAGCTGTATAGACTCGAAATCCTACTTCCAATTAAGCGTATTAGTTGATGTGCATCTCTGTAATGAGAAGGGGTGTGGTGTAATGACATCAACACCCTATATCAGGTGTGCATAATTATTAGACAACTTCCTTTCCTTTGGCAAAATGGGTCAAAAGAAGGACTTGACAGGCTCCGAAAAGTCAAAAATAGTGAGATATCTTGCAGAGGGATGCAGCACTCTTAAAATTGCCAAGCTTCTGAAGCGTGATCATCGAACAATCAAGCGTTTCATTCAAAATAGTCAACAGGGTTGCAAGAAGAGTGTGGAAAAACCAAGGCGCAAAACAACTGCCCATGAACTGAGAAAAGTCAAGCGTGCAGCTGCCAAGATGCCACTCGCCACCAGTTTTGCCATATTTCAGAGCTGCAACATCACTGGAGTGCCCAAAAGCACAAGGTGTGCAATACTCAGAGACATGGCCAAGGTAAGAAAGGCTGAAAAACGACCACCACTGAACAAGACACACAAGCTGAAACGTCAATACTGGGCTAAGAAATATCTCAAGACTGATTTTTCTAAGGTTTTATGGACTGATGAAATGAGAGTGAGTCTTGATGGGCCAGATGGATGGGCCTGTGGCTGAATCGGTAGAGGGCAGAGAGCTCGTCCGACTCAGACGCCAGCAAGGTGGAGGTGGAGTACTGGTTTGGGCTGGTATCATCAAAGATGAGCTTGTGGGGCCTTTTCGGGTTGAGGATGGAGTCAAGCTCAACTCCCAGTCCTACTGCCAGTTTCTGGAAGACACCTTCTTCCAGCAGTGGTGCAGGAAGAAGTCTGCATCCTTCAAGAAAAACATGATTTTCATGCAGGACAATGCTCCATCACACACATCCAAGTACTCCACAGCGTGGCTGGCAAGAAAGGGTCTAAAATAAGAAAAACTAATGACATGGCCTCCTTGTTCACCTGATCTGAACAAAATAGCTAAAATAAAATAAAATCCTCCTAAAATAGCTAAAACTAAAAACAAACTAAAAACTACTTCCAAAAATATTCAGCTTTGATATTAATGAGTTTTTTGGGTTCATTGAGAACATGGTTGTTGTTCAATAATAAAATGAATCCTCAAAAATACAACTTGCCTAATAATTCTGCACTCCCTGTAAATGAAGAAAGAAGCGCTTTCCAGATTGACTTTGACTTGTATTTCATTGTAGACAATATGAACCCAAAATAATTCATGGTTTGTCTGCTCAACTGCATATAAATTGTAAATATACATCCTTTCCTGTCGTTCAGACCTGCAACACATTCCAAAAAATGTTGGGACAGGAGCAGTTTAGAGCTAGTTATCATGTAAATTGGTTAAATATTGATGTGATTTGAAGCAGGTATTGAATTATGATTTGGTACAAAGGCAGCATCCAAGAAAGGCCTAGTCCTTTAAGAGCAAAGATGGGTTAAGGATCGCCAGTTTGCCGACGAATAGGTGAGAAAATGATTGAAATGTTTAAAAACAATGTTCCTCAAAGAAAGATGGGAAAACATGTGGATATTTCACATTTAATAGTGCGTAACATAATTTAAAGATTCAAGGAATGTGGAGGAATTTCAGTGCGTAAAGGATAAGAACACAAGCCTAAGCTGAACAATCTCAGATCCCTCAGGCGGCACTGCATCAAGAACCCTCATACATCTATCTATAAGCAGTGGCACCACTTGGGCTCAGGAATACTTTGGCAAACATTTGTCAAGTACCACAATTCATAGTTACATCCACAAGTGAAGTTTATTTATAAACTAAATTCAAGAGAATGAAGTGTTTATGATTGATCACAGCTGGTGCCACAGTATCCAATTCATGATTCACCAATCAGATGATTCCTAAGCCACTATAAAACCCTAAGTTCCACATCACAGCCATCTTCGTTTGAAAAATCCCACCTTCCACCCTTACTCCTCCTCCTTTCCTAGATGGGCTGGACGGCGGCCCAGTGGTTAGCACTGTTGCCTCACAGCAAGAATGTCACTGGTTCTAGTCCTTACCAATCCAGCTGACGTTTCTGTGAGGAGTTTACATGTTCTCCCCGTGCTCACGTGTTCCCCCGCATTCCTCCCACCGTCCAAAAAACATACAACTTAAGTTAATTCACTAGTCCAAATCGGCACCATAGACATGCTCCTAGCAAGTAGTCATCTCTTAAGAGCAATCACTATCTGTTCATTAGCTACTACAGCAGGGGAGTTCTCCAGATCTACCTGAGCTCAAACTCCCCTCTCGCCTTGCAAATGGGAAGGAGCCCTGAGCTCGAGGATCTTATGAGCATGTCATAAGTGCAGTTAAGACTACACTGTGCCAAAAGAAAGACCTATGTTAACAGTGTCCAGAAGCGCTGTTGACACTGTCGAAGGAAACGTACTGGGGTCAGATGAATCAGTATTTCAGGTATTTTCAACACTATCTCACGGTAATTCGTAACTTTTCATTTTGAGGCTAATTTGTATGAATTCGTATGATATAATTCGTACAATTTAGTACGATTTGCTTATCAACCAATGACGGTTGGGTTTAGGGGTGGGGTTGGGTGCCACACCTCCTTTTTTTAAATCGTACATTTTCGTACGACTGAACTTGTACGAATTCGTACGAATTAGCCACTAAACTGGCAAAACGTAAAATGCTTACGTTTTCTCGTGAGATCAGGCTGGTATTTTTGGGAGAATGGACGCTGTCTGCTCCGGACTTCATTAGCATAGGGCATTAGTCTTGTTTTTGAATCTGCTGCTGTGCTGAGACAAAGGCATTTGTTGCTCCGCCCTCTTTTGAAAAAAAGCACAATCTTATTTAAATTTAAAGCGACAGTCACCAAAATGGCACAATTACTAACAAAGCCTTAAAGCAAAGGAATTAGTTAATAAAACTATTATGTTTAAAATGTGTTGAGAAATCTGCTCTCTTTTAAATAGCACTTGACAAATATTTAAAAAATCATTAATTCATAATTAATAATAAATTTCAGGACTGATAATAAGTGAAGTTTATTTTATAAATAAACTTCGAAGATCGGCCTCGAAGATCCCATGAGCTCAAGGCTCTCTCCCGGGACAGCATGCCAAACACGCGTTATAAACAATCATCAGCAAGGGCGAACTCTTAAGTGAATGTTTGATCCTAATCTTGGATGAAATAGTAGTGGTTAAAGCATTGTTGACTGATTTTGGCATAATGCAGTTTAATATAATTCTCAAACGTTAAATATGATGGATATGAAACAAAAGCATAAAGCAAATAGCAAAAAAACAGGCTGTGAAAAGTTGCTGTGTGTGTGTGGGATAGACGAACACCCCCTTAAAACACCCAAACCCAGTATGTGAGCAACATTTCCACCCTTTCCATCCTGCCGTGCACTAATAACCCCTGTGGAAGACTAAAGACTCCCTGGTTTGCAAACGTCCGGAAAACAGGCGTAAAAGAAACTCTCTGTAATTTATTAGTCCTGCAAGAGCCTTACGGTCAGTAAAACATCCTTCCTCAATGACAGCACACGTTTATGACCCCATTATCTCTGCTTAGCAGCAAAACATACATTATCACAGCCAGCGTTGCTTAGTTAGTGCATCAAACAATTAAAGTCAGATGACTGAGTAGTCATGCTTTCTTTGATAAGAGTAAGATCACAAACCTTTACCAATGCATGGATTTATAGGGCGGCACGGTGGCTCAGTGGTTAGCAGTGTCACCTCACAGCAAGAGTGTTGCCTGTTGGCCAGTTGGCTTTTCTGTGTGGAGTTAGCATGTTCTTCCTGTGTTCGTGTGGGTTTCCTCCGGTTTGCTCCACAGTCCAAACACATGCGCTATAGGTGAATTGGGGAAGCTAAATTGTAAAAATGTGTGAATGAGCTTGTACTGTATAGGTGTTTCCCAGTGATGGGTTGCAGCTGGACGGGCATCCGTTGGGTAAAACATATGCTGGATAAGTTGGCGGTTCATTCCACTGTGGTGACCCCTGATTAATAAGTGAAGTTTATTTATAAACAAATTTTGAGAGGATCACGTGCTTATGATTGTTCTCAGCCAGGGGCGCCCTCAATAGAAGAAGCTGTATTAATAATATTGTGGCTCAAAATGGAAATGGATACATGGAATTATTAGGGTCTGTATAGTGAGTGTGTATGTATATAGTAATGACCTTTGTTCAGTTTGTTCATTTGTGTTTTAATAATTATATCATTAATCTTCATTGATTTTTAGACATGGCATATGCTGTATACTGTACAATAAAAGAATGTGCAAAATAACTGAAAAGGTATTTCTATACTGTACATGAAAAGTGTCTTGAAACTAAATATAGATTTTATTTGGTTTGCAAATGTACTTGCTAAATGATTTCAAGGAATAAGTTGCAATATTTCAAGAGTAATTAATTAAATTAATTAAAACCACATTATTTCGTTTCCCAGAAACAAAAATATAAAATTACACTCAATTCATTATTTTTATTTGTGTGTGTGTGTGTGTGTGTGTGCGTGCGTGCGTGCGTGCGTGCGTGCGTGCGTGCGTGCGTGGGTGTGTGCGTGCGTGTGTGTGAGTGTGTGTGTGTGTGTGTGCCACCCCAAGATTTGGTGCGGCCTCTTCTGGCCACCCCTACGAAAACTTTCTGGGGGCGCCACTGTTCTCAGCTGTTCCAGCATCAGCTCACGATCGATTATCCAATCAGAGGATTCCTAACTCTCTATAAATAACTAGAGTTTCCTCATCTCAATATCTTCGTCTTGAAACACCCACTCCCCACCCCCACCCCTACTTTCCCTTCTTTTCAGATGGGCGACACGGCGGCTCAGTGGTTAGCACTGTTGCCTCACAACCAGAATGCCTCCAGTTTAAGTCCCTACTAAACCAGTTGGCATTTCTGTGCAGAGTTTCGCTTGTTCTCCCCGTGCTCGTGTGGGTTTTCCCCGGGTTCTCCGGTTTCCCCCACAGTCCAAATATCACGCACCCCAAGTAAAATTAAACACATAAAACCGATACCACAGTCAAGCTCTTAACGAGTCACCTCTCCTCATTCATCCATATCCGCACACTAGCTAGAAATAAGCCAGGGGGAGTTCATCGAGATCTACCTGAGCTCAAACTCCCCTCTCGCCCTGCAAACGGGAGGGAGCCCCGGGCTCGAGGATCCCGGGACAGTATGCCAAACAAGCTTTATAATCAATCATCAGCTAAGTGTGAATTCTTGAAAGGGACTAAGCCGAAAAGAAAATGAATGAATGAGTGTGTTTGTGAATGAGTATGTATGGGTGTTTCCCAGTACTGGGTTGCAGCTGGAAGGGCATCCGCTGTGTTATTCCATATTCCAGAATAGTTGGCGGTTCATTCCATCGTAGCAACCTCTGAAATAGAGACAAAGCCAAAGGAAAATGAATAAATGGACGGATTTTGTCCTTTCTGTGCGCACTGCTCATTCACTTATAATAGACTCTGTGCATATTGTTGCATTGCAGGGTTTTATAACACATCTCGTTAAGGTCTGTGTTATGTAAGTCTAGAATGTGACCGATTTAGAAGTATATTTTTTTCTCTCTAACCCAGAATACATTTTGTTTGATGAGCTGCTGAGATTGCTTGAGTTTCTCTTTTGAATTACAAATGAATCACATTGTGTTTGTTCAAGACCATTGTCTCGTGTCATTTACCTCTGAATGCCAACACACATTGTTCCTCAGAGGTCTTTAGAAGTTTTTTAAGCACACATTGCTGGTCATTTTTCAAAAACTGTCTTTAAAAACTTAAACGTGGTCATTTTTGACAAATCGTTGAAAGGTTAAAGGGGTAGTTCACCCAAAACTGAAAATGTACTCACTGTTAACTCACCCTCAAGTGTTTCCAAACCTGTTTGAGTTTCTTTTTTTCTGGTGAACACAAAAGAAGATATTTTGAAACATGTTGAAAAACTGTCTTTAAAAACTTAAAGTGGTCATTTTTGACTAATCGTTAGAAGGTTAAAGGGGTAGTTTACCCAAAACTGAAAATGGACTCACTGTTTACTCACCTTCAAGTGTTTCCAAACCTCTTTGAGTTTCTTTCTTTCTGGTGAACACAAAAGAAGATATTTAGAAAAATGTTGAAAAACTCTCTTTAAAAACTTAAACGTGGTCATTTTTGACAAATTGTTAGAAGGTTAAAGGGGTAGTTCATCCAAAACTGAAAATGGACTCACTGTTTACTCACCTTTAAGTGTTTCCAAACCTGTTTGAGTTTCTTTCTTTCTGGTGAACACAAAAGAAGACATTTTGAAAAATGTTGAAAAACTCTCTTTAAAAACTTAAACGTGGTCATTTTTGACAAATTGTTAGAAGGTTAAAGGGGTAGTTCACCCAAAACTGAAAATGGACTCACTGTTTACTCACCTTCAAGTGTTTCCAAACCTCTTTGAGTTTCTTTCTTTCTGGTAAACACAAAAGAAGATATTTTGAAAAATGTTGGAAACTTGTAACCATTGGCTTCCATAGTATTTGTTTTCTACTTTTGAAGTCAATTGTTTGTAATATTCTCCAAAATATCTTATTTTGTGTTCAACTGAATAAAGAAACTCAGGTTTGGAAACACTTTAGGCTGAAAAATTATACTTTAAACCAACTTTAAAAAATACCGTAATTAGTTACAGCTAATTATTTAGGTTTTTCTCAAAGTATAATTTAGCTTTGGTTCAAACTTTAACATATATTTTATCCTAATCAAAAATATCTATTGGTGCCACGGTGGCATAGTGGGTAGCAAAGTTGCCTCACAGCAAGAAGGTCGCTGGTTCGAGCCTCAGCTGGGTCAGTTGGCATTTTTGTGTGGAGTTTCCATGTTCTCCCTGTGTTCGCATGGGTTTCCTCTGGGTGCTCAGGTTTCCCCCACTAGTCCAAAGACATGTGGGTTATGTGTATTTACTGTAGCGTGGATGTTTCCCAGAGATAAGTTGCAGCTGGAATGGCATCCGCTGTGTAAAACATGCTGGATAAATTGGCGGTTCATTCCGCTGTGTCAACCCCAGATTAATAAAGGGACTAAGAAGAAAAGAAAATGAATGAAAAATATTTATTGTAGTCAAGAAAAAAATCATTTACACAAAGTAAAATATTGTTTAATACAGAGACCACTGATTATATTATTTATTTTACTTTGGAACAATGTGGATTATTATTTTGGAAAAATACCTTTACAACAACGTATAATTTTGCTTTGGACCAACCTGAAAAAATACTGTAATTGTTTACAGCTAAATGTATTCATTTTGCTCAAATTATAATTCTGACTTAGTTGAAGCTCATTCATTCGTTTTCTTTTCGGCTTAGTTCTTTATTAATCTGAACCGCCAACTTATCCAGCACGTTTTACACAGCGGATGCTCTTCCAGCTGCAACCCATCATTGGGAAACACCCATACACACATACACTATGGCCAGTTTAGCTTATTCAATTCATCTGTACCACATATGTTCGAACTCTGGGGGGAAACCCATACGAACACAGGGAGAACATGCAAACACCACACAGAAATGCCACCTGACCCAGCCGAGGCCCGAACTAGCAACCTTCTTGATGTGAGACGATTGTGCTACCCACTGCACCAAGTGATGCCTTAGTTGAAGCTTCATTCATTCATTCATTTTTTTTTCGGCTTAGTCCCTTTATTAGTCTGGGTTCGCCACAGCAGAATCAACCGCCAACTTATCCAGCATTTGTTTTACGCAGCGGATGCCCTTCCAGCTGCAACCCATGTCTGGGATACATCCATTCACACTCATACACTACGGACAATTTAGCTTACCCAATTCACCTATACCACATGTCTTTGGACTTGTGGGGGAAACCGGAGCACCCGGAGGAAACCCACACGAACACGGGGAGAACATGCAAACTCCACACAGAAATGCCAACTGACCCAGCCGAGGCTCGAACCAGTGACCTTCGACGAACGTGCTACTCACTACGCCACTGTGGCGCCTGCCTTAGTTGAAGCTAAAAATGTAAATCAATATTAATGCATTAGTATTAATGCATTCACTCAGCGGTAGAATTTTTTTTTTTAGATTGTGCATTTATTAAGTATTTAAATTTAAATATTATTTTGGAAAAAAATTTTTTGTTTGCTATAAAATCAAAATGAAGTTGTACTTTACAGGAAACGGTGCGTTTATAGTAAAAAATATTTATTTGAGGAAAAAAATAATGCTTTTAATTTTACCTAAATTAAAATTAAGATTAAATTACCATTTTTTGGTTTAAGGCAAATTCAATAAAACAGGTTACAATCAGAAACCAGGTGGGATGACGGTTCAGTGGTTAAAACGGTCGCCTCAGACCAAGAAGTCCCGGCTGGGTCAGTTAGCATTTCTTGTTTGCATGTTCTCCCCATGTTGGTGTGGGTTTCCTCTCGGTGCTTCGGTTTCCTCCACAGTCCAAACACATGCGCTCTAGGTGAATTGAATAAACTAAATTGTCCGTATGTAGCAGAGGCCAGCTAGTGAAGTGCTGAGCCGGTAAACCTCACTC
>CAIGQQ010031610.1:595795-611672 GCA_903798035.1 Danio albolineatus
TATTATTATTATTATTATTATTATTATTATTATTATTATTATTATTAATAATTCAATTCAATTAAATTCACCTTTATTTGTATAGCGCTTTTACAATGTAGATTGTGTCAAAGCAGCTTTACATTGAAGGTTCTAGTTAATTAAAACAGTGTCAGTCCAGTTTTCAGTGTTGGAGTTCAGTTTAGTTCAGTTCAGTGTGGTTTAATATTCACTACTGAGAGTCCAAACACTGAAGAGTAACCCATCGGTGCACAGCTCTACAAGTCCCGAACCATGCAAGCCAGTGGCGACATCAGCGAGGAAAAAAACTTCACCAATTGGCGAAATCGAAGAATTAAAAAAACCTTGAGAGAAACCAGGCTCAGTTGGGCACGACTATTTCTCCTATGGCCAGATGTCTTGTGCAGAGCTGCAGTCTAGGCGCCGGAGGCTGGGGAACACGAGGCTCGTCTGTCCTTGGAGGGTCACTGGAATCAGTCTCATGCTTGCTACTCCGCCATGCACCAAGCAGCTGCTCAGGATACGGCCTGGTCCAGGATTATGGAACCTTGGGATAAATTTTAAAAAATATAAAATATATTAATATATTTTTATTATTATTATAAATTTATATTTTAAATTATATTTTCAAAATATACATAATTTACATACATAATTATATACATATACATAATTATATGCATAATTGTTTAAATAAAGAAATACAGTAGGTTACAATGTAATTTATGAACTGAATCCATTAAAATGTCCTGCACTGTCAGATTTACCTTCGATTTACCAAGCCACATTTTTTAAAAAGCTAGCAGTGTTCCTTCTTCATTTGTGTTTGGCTGTACAACAGGACTGTGCTGTTTAAAATAAGCCTAATGTCACTTAAAATCCCTTGCCACTATGCCTGCTTGTTGTTTTAACTCCATGACTACATTAATTCAAACTTTTTTGTTGTTAGTTTATGTTAGTTAATGGTTCATTAATCCTTAGGGGTTTTGAAGATCACTGGCCTGAATTGTGTGTTTATTTAAAAATAATAATAATAATCCTAAATTTGTTTCGTCCATCTCACAGGAGAAGCTGAATTCATTGGCTTCTCTCCTTATCTCCAGGTTGAACTTTGATCCAGTCTTTGGGAATGTGCAAAGTGAGATTACATCAACAGGTGCAGGTCCTTAACCTGGTAACCTCATGAATGATGATTCACCCCTTTTCCTCATAAAGGCGCACCCTTTCCCTGTGGAACTCCAGGACAATATGCCAGCATGGCTTACATGTGGTTTGGTATGGAGCCTGTGTACAGTGAATCTAATCAGCCAATCTCTTTACACTAGGATCTGGCTCTAATTGGTGTAATTTTTTTTTTAATTAATTTTAAGAACTGAATTGTTACTTTAAAGAACTCTACATTTAAAATAAAATAAATTTTACAGCTCTCCATAGAGTTAAACAGTACTGCAGTTCTTGAATCCATTCAGCCAGTCTCTGGGTCTGGCGGGAGAACTTTTATGTTAGCTTAGCATAGTTCATTGAATCGGATTAGACCGTTAGCATCTCACTCAAGAGTTAAAGAGTTTCGATAATTAAATTATAATTGATAATTAATAATTGAATTAAAGAGTGTCTATAATTTTGCTCATTCTTGAAATGAAGAGCGCCAAATACACCCCAAGAGGTGCGTTTTTTTTTTTTACAGTTTTTGTTTTGTTGCGAATCCATCAGAGGCTGCTCTGTACGCTTTTTGAGATCTCAAATTTCTCTCGCAAGTGCCATTCACGCCTGCTGTCCTCACATAAATCCACCAGAGGCCGCTGTCGACTGACTGACTGACTGACCGATTGACTGACCCACCCTTCTCCTTCATTAAACCCAACCAATAGTGTTTTCAAAAGCACTGATTGACACGCGCCCACCCATTTCTCTAAACCTAACCGACAGTGTTTTCAAAAACAATCCAGAAAAAGAAAAGCCCTCGTCTGGTTTTTACCATGTTTTCAGACTTAACCACATTCTCACCATGTTATTTACTTGTTTATTTTATTTTTTGGCATAGGTTTTTGCCTTACCCGCTTTCTGGAACTATTCTTCGCCAGACCCAAACCCCATTGTCATCGTCAACTCCTCTCTGCATCTTAAGTCCACCAACATACATGGTGAGCTAACTGAACAAACTGGTAACAGTGGAAAAGCCATCCATATGGAGGTAAGTGGTCAACTACACTCTAAAAAAAAGGTGCTAAATAGCACCAAAACTGGTTATTCGGCTCGTAATGAGGGGGGAACCTTTTTTGGTGCTATACAGCACCTTAAAAAATAGGTGCTATATAGTACTTTTGTCAAATGGTGCTGTATAGCACCTATATTTTAAGGTGCTCATAATGTTACTTTACCCTTTCCGCAAATAAAACCGGCATAAGAGTTATGAGAATTAGCTATAAGAACAAGTGCTTACCAGTAGTAGTGGTGCTATATAGCACTTTAAACCCCCCAAAGAACCACTGAAAAACCTTTATAGTGCTTTAAAGGTTCTTTACACAGTGAAAGTGCTAAATAGCACCTCAACCACCTTAAAGAACTACTGAAGAACCTTTTTTTTTAAGAGTGTAATAAGCGCAAAAAGGAATGGTGTCATACCACCCCATAGTGTTCGTTTCAAAGACGAAATGCAGCCATACAGTCCCCTGGCTACATAATTCAAGATCTCCAGTAATGTATATAGGGGTACGTTTTCAGAATGAGCCTGTGTTGAATTTTTCTATTTAAAGCTTGACTCTTCTGTTGTAACATCGTGTACTAAAAGTTTGTTTTCATGTCATGACTTCAGCACAAGCAATTATATTACACAGTGCCTAATAATAGTCCCCAGATAGGTAGATGTGGTCACAATGGCTATATTGATGGAGGTTAGCACAGTTTCCAACATAGGCTCATTCTGAAAATGTACCCCGTACTTCGTCCTTTACAGAATGTGAATTTCTATCTGGAGGTAAACCAGAGAATAATTGTGTTATTTGCAAGTTTGTCCTCCAGAGTTAATGACAAAAGAAAAAAATATGTAGAGAGGGAGAGTTTAGCTGATGCGGTTAACGCAGTGGGGTCAGAACTTCCCATTGTGAACAAATTAAAAAAGAAATGGTCCGATGTAAAGGTGCAGGTCATCGACAATGTCCTATAATAAAGCCAAGTTGCTATAAACTAAGGGTTGTATACATTTACAAATGCTTTTATATGTTCTAAATCACATAAATGGTAGAAAAATATTGTGTCAATTAACCCAGTGGTTCTCAAACTGTGGTACGTGTACCAGTAGAGGTACGCAAGCTTACTTTTAGTGGTACTGACTATATGGAATAACTGAATAATTAAAGTTAAAATTTAACACACTTTTAACCCTTTGATGTGTACGATAACACAGATGTGATCAGTGATTTTATTAGGCTAAATCTTTTATTTTATTTTCAATTTTCCAATGTTTGTTGTCTATTCTTTCATTTGAAGCTATTTTTCTCCCTGTATTTGTAACGGTTGTTGGGGTCGTATCCCGTATTTTTATATCCCAATGTTGTTGGTATAGTTTAATCACTTGCTTTTCTGACACACAAAGCCTGCTTTAATGTGCAGTAAGCAGATCTAATTTCTAATTTCTCTGTTCAAACTACTTAGAATGTTTAAAGTGGCTGATAAATAATAATAATAATAAATATTCATAATAAGAAGAATTAATCTGCTGCGTTTTTGAACTGCTCTAGCTGCTTAATTACACCTACTACGCTACTATATTTCAATACTGGTCATTATGGTGGTACTTGGAGAGACCATTTTTTTCTGAGGTGGTACTTGGTGAAAAAAGTTTGAGGACCACTGAATCAACCCATTTTATCAATTATAAATTAATAGCAATGTTTTTCACGTGTTGGTGCGTTACTTTGTAGTGTGCAATTTAACATAATTGCCTCAAGGAGTTGACAATGGAAATAAAACAAACACACATAAGAAATACACGTACGCTAGACATGAAGTTGGCGCGGAACAACGCACATCCTCACGTTAATTTCATCGTTAGTAAATCCAAACGTTGGCATGAAACCTGGCGTACACAAAGTTTTTGTGCGTATTCAGCGTTGATACATGAGGCTCAAGGTGTTGTGCATAAAAATAAATGTTTAACAGTGTCAGTATAACTATTCTAGCCTAGATAACATTGGATATAATGCAAGAGGGAATCTGATAATGACAAATGCTGCATTTTACCAGTGAAACAAATGGTCTAATAATGTTCTTATTGAAAAATGACAAGCATATGTCAGGACTTATTTAAGTGAAGTTTAGTTATAAACTAATTTCGAAAGGAGCACGTGCTTATGATTGACACGGCTAGCCCAGAGTCAAGCTAATGCACAATCCACCAATCAGACGATTCCCAGCTGAGTATAAATAACCAAAGCATCTTACCTTAGTCATCTTCGTCTCGAAGAATCCCCCCTTCCACCCCCTCTCCCCCCTTTTCCTTTATAGGGCAGCACGGCGGCCCAGTGGCTAGCACTGTTGCCTCACAGCAGGAATGCCTCTGGTTTGTGCCTTTACCCAGCCAGTTGACATTTCTGTGTGGAGTTCATGTTCTCCTCGTGCTCGCGTGGGTTTTCCCCGGGTCCTCCGGTTTCCTCCCACAGTCCAAAACATGAGACATAAGTAAATTTACTTAAACAAATCAGCACCATACCCAAATTCCACCAGCAGCATACCCTCATAGCAATTTATAAGCAGCAGGAGGGCGGGGAGTTCTCGAGATCTACCTGAGCTCAAACTCCCCTCTCGCCCTGCAAACGGAAGGGAGCCCCGGGCTCGAGGATCTTATGAGCTCAGGGCTCTCTCCCAGGACAGCATGCCAAACTAGCTTTATTACCAATCATCAGCTAAGCGTGACCTCTTGAAAGTCTGTTCAGATCTACCATTCAAAGTCTATACAAAATTGATAATTTTAACAGTAGAGCTACACATAGACCCTAATAATATTATTGCTGTTTTGCCATATGTTTGAGAATAAACCATAATAATAGCCTACTCATATTAACCTTTATTTTACATCTATATAATTCTGAGAAAATAGTGATCTTCATTTTGAGCAAAAAAAAATCGTGATTCTCATTTTAGCCAGAATCGTGCAGCTCTAACGGAGACCTTCTTGAAAGATTACATAATAGTAAAACTTAAGTATTTAACTGTAGGGGAGTTTTGTAACATGAGCCTATTTTCTGAAAAATGCCGTATTTTGATTCGTGTTTTTTCCTCCAATGGGTGAAATAAAGCACGCACAAACTGAAGTAAGAAGAAAATAGATAGCATCTGAGATAACTCTGTGAGATATTGAGATCTCTGACATTGATTTAAGACTTGACAAATCTGAGAACAATTTGAGACACCGATCTGTTTTTAACACTAGAGGAGGCGTGCAGTTCTCAGAAGAAAAATCCCAGAAATCTGTTCTCCGTTTCAGCTCGTTGCTGTCATGAAGATGCAGCAAATATTTGAAGGAGATCGCATTTGTGGTGTTTTTTTATAATATGAGGTTTCAGATTCAGATATACAAACAGAATCCTATAGCTTTAAACCACATTTTTTAAGTCAACATGACATCAGAATGGAGCCTGTTGACTATGACTATGACTATTGATGCACAATCATTGCATGTTATTCCAAAGAAAACCACGATTTTAATCTATCATAAGACTGTAATTCAATTCAATTCAATTCATCTTTATTTGTGTAGCGCTTTTACAATGTAGATTGTGACAAAGCAGCTTCACGTGCATTATAAAAAATTGAAACAGTGTAAGTCCAGTTTTCAGTGTTGAAGTTCAGTTTAGTTCATTTCAGCATGGTTTAATAATCACTGCTGAGAGTCCAAACACTAAAGAGTAATCCATCGATGCACAGCCCTACAAGTCCCGAACCATGCAAGCCAGAGGCGACAGCGGCGAGGAAAAAACTTCACCAATTGGCGAAAGTGAAGAATTAAAAAACCTAGAGAGAAACCAGGCTCAGTTGGGCACGACCATTTCTCCTATGGCCAGACGTCTTGTGCAGAGCTGCAGTCTATGGCGCCGGGACTGGAGAACGCTGGACATCCATCACGGAGAGACCACAGGTGGGTCACCGGCTAGTGAACAGGCTGGCCCTTCGGGAACAATGCAAGGACTCATCTGTCACTGAGGTCTTACAGGGATCGGTCTCATGCTCTCCACTCCTCCATGACCACCACAGCAGCTGCTCAGGATACGGCCTGGTCCAGGATTATGGAAACCTCAGGAATAATAAAAAAACAGACTAACATTAGCGCAGATGCCGTTCAAATTATAATGTCTTTTGGGGAGGGTTCCCCGTTCTGTTTGCCCTAAATAATGCAGACTAACAATCCTTTAGAGGATTTGGATTCCAAAGCATTTGTGTTTTATGTGTATGCTAATGTAAAGAGATGTGTCTTTAATCTAGTTTTAAACTGACAGAGTGTGTCTGCTTCCCGAACTGTGCTAGGAAGGCTGTTCCAGAGTTTAGGTGCCAGATAAGAGAAAGATCTACCACCTACAGTTGATTTTGATATTCTGGGAATAATCAGTTGTCCAGAATTAATTGAGTGTAGAGGACGTGATGGGCTATAATAAACCAGGAGCTTCCGCAAATACTGGGGAGCCAAGCCGTTGAGGGATTTGTAGGTAGTCAGTAAGATTTTAAAATTTATACGATATTTAATAGGGAGCCAATGCAATGCTGAAAGAACGGGAGTAATATGATCATATTTCTTTGTTCTAGAAAGCACTCTAGCAGCTGCATTTTGAACTAGCTGAAGTTTGTTAATTAGGCCAACAGGGCAGCCGCCTAGTAATGCATTACAATAATCTAATCGAGACGTCATGAAAGCATGAATGAGCTTTTCCGCATCAGACATTGATAGCATATGTCGAAGTTTGGCAACATTTTTAAGATGAAAAAAAGCAGTTTTACAGTTGCTTGAAATCTGGCCTTCAAATGACAGGCTGCTATCAAAAATAATAATTTTCTTTGCCGCTCCTACGTTTTTCAACATCCAATCAGTTCTTTTCTCCATTGGATTTCCTGTTTCTCTGTTGCATTGTCTGAGCAAAATTGCTTGCTTTAAACTTACAGCTTAAGTAAAAAACTTCAGCGACTTAAAGTGACTTCAAAGCCACGTCCAGTCCATATTTGTAATACAGCCGATAGCCAATCCTACTGTGATGTTATTGTTTAAACAGCTCAAGCAGGTGTTCCTTCAAGCCTGGTTAAGTGACCCTTTCTGCTCCAAAGGTGCATGATTGGCTGACTTTATAAGGCACTTCCTATGTGTGGGTACAATGACATCATATCAACAGTGGAGTAGTGTGTGTGTGTGTACAAAAAGCAGGAGTTGGGAGGGATCTGGCAACGGGGGAAAGTTCATGGCCGTGTTTCTATCAACACAAGGCAATCTGAGCTCAGATCAGTTCAGTTCTGTCTTCAAACTCGATTGCAAAGTGAGGTGCTTTGAATGACGCAGGAGCGAATGGACATACATCCAGATGGACAAACTGTGGCTTTGCTTGGTTAATGTATAGACAAATGCAAATATTGCCTGAATAGCTTTAATCTATGTAAATCTGCATGCTGTTGACTGAGCATTTGCATTGAATACTCAAACAAAAAGCAACTTCAGGTGGAAACAAATGCTAATAATACTTTATTAACAGTTTCTAGTTCGTATAAATGTGCATGCGGTCACATTGCATTGCATATATACTTAAAATCTGGACTGACTGCACATGCATTCAACATATCCTGGAGAAAAGCAATATATACTTGATATAAGATATATGCATGCTGTCACATGAAGATTTGCATTAAATGCACATGCATGCAATAGGGTACAGTTGAGGTCAGAATTATTAGCCCCCCTTTGATTTTTTTTTTTTAATATTTCCCAAATTATGATTAAAAGAGCAAGGAATTTTTCACAGTAATACTTTATTAACAGTTTCTAATCTGTATAAATGTGCATGCTGTGATTTCAAAATTTGCATTGCATATACACTTAAATATACACTAGACTGTCTGCACATTCATTCAATATATCTTGGAGAAAAGCACTATATTCATATATGAAGATTTGCATTAAATGCACATGCACGAGATAGGGTATGTACTGTATATCCTGTAAGAAATGTATTTCTGAACAGCAAATTATGAGCTATGTTAATCTAAAGACCTTTTTCTTGGAACGCAAAATTACCCATTATGCTTTGCGTGTATGCGCAAGGAGAATGCTAAGAATTTCCGGTCGGCAGCTGATGCGTATAAACAGTCACATTTGGACAGCTTTGAAACGATAGTTTTAATCTATTTTATTTGCTTTTAACGTCTTTGGACCAACACTGGTCTCGATCAGCGCCACCTCCTGGACTGATCATTAAAAAAAAAGTGATCTAATAGGATGAAAAACAGCTGCTGTGAGGCATTATCCCCTCATTGTCAGACAGCATCTTGTGCCGTTTACAGCAAATGAAGCCTCGTCATCACTAAAGTCAACATTTTCTATTTCTGTCAAATATATAACCAACCCAAACTAATGTAATTCACTAAAATGTTTGACACACACATGTAGCCTGTACTGTCCCACTTACATAAACATAAACGGCTCCCGATTAGTATCAACATGCAAATCAGCCTGCAGAGTATCAGTGACAGACTTTTATTGGTCATTTTTGTAAATTGCATGACTTACATACCTGCTAAACTTCAAGGTAGTAATCTGGTTTACTTTATAATGCAGTGAAGTATTACGTGCGTGTGTGTGTGTGTCTTTGTGTTTGTGTGCGCGCGCATTGAAGAGCCGCTGAACTAACAGCTGAGAGGCCGTGAGCACACACACACAGTATTTCTGACGGGAGACACGTGAACTAGGAGAACGGTTTTCTCTCGCGCTTGAACCACAACCGCCGCTATTAAAACCCATTTTTAGATCGCAAATTATCTATTGTAAACACTGTAAACGGAAGTTCTAAACATTCTACCGGAACACGCTGGTCGCTATGGCGCCCTCCATGCAGCTGCCAGGAAAAAGGTCTATAGAAAATGGGTAATTCTTTTGTTTAAAACTTCACTATTAACTTGTGGCTTATTACCTGCCTATTATTACAACACTGGCTGTTTATTTGTACTTAGAATTTATGACCTGAGCATTTCCAGCATTTTGGATGTGACATTTGCTGTAAACTCAAAACATAGACTCACAGAGAAAGTCTATGTTAACATTATGTTGATACATATAATTATTGATACATGTATTACATATATTGTTTATATTTTCCAAAACTACTAACCACAGAGTTACGGGATCAGAAAAATATCAACCTGTAAACATTTTTTATTTTATTTTAAATGAGGGAAATAAACATGCGTTATGGATGTGACGAAAAAAGTTAGCAAGTTTACAGTATACAACATGCTTTGTAGAAATTCTGTGAATTAAACTGCAAAACCCAATAGAAACAATCTTAATCGAAAGAATAAGAGTCGCTTTCTATAGAACAAACATGATTGATTTTTTTTTTAGTTTACGTTTTTGCATTTGTTAGGAAAAAGCTTTGTTATGGATGTGACGTCTCTCCATTATGGATGTGACGGATGTGAAAATGGCACTTGTGTGACTTTGGTAAATCAAATATAATAGTTTGAAAACATTGACATGAATATTTTTGAGTATTTCTAAAGTACTGTAAAATACTTGCTTACACAAAAAGCGTAGAAGCAGTTTCGCTATTGCGGTACAAAATACCTTTCTTTCATGGCAAGGTTGACATTTGCATGGAATTGTTCATCTTATCACTTAAACCTAACTACTATCTTAATAACTGTAATAAGCAGCAAATTAGGAGTTTATTGAGCTAAAAGTCTTAGTTAAAGATGCAGTATGTTAGTTTGACACCCAGTGGTTGAACTAGCTATTGCACCCCTGGATCAAAACAAACCCAAGCACAGGTTGCCATATTGAGGACTGGAGCGAGTGATATACAGTAAACCGTGCTCTAAATAAAAGCAACGGCACCTGATAGAAGGAATATTCTCCATGTTACTTAAAAGTAGTTTTTGTCCTAATCAACACCTCGAAGTGATATAATAGAAACGGCTTCAATTCCTCACAGCTGAACAACAGAAAACTGACAATGATCACCTCAGGTACACCTCATGTGCTTTATTCAGTGTTAAATGCTAATAATGTGAGTTTGAGTGTTATTTTACATGACATTTATTGCCTTATACTGAAAGCAGCAGCAGCAGATAGTTCACCTCAAATCTGGACAATAAAATAAACCGTTTGAAATTGAGCTTTAGAACTAAACACATATCAGTGATTCAGCATCTGCATTTAATAATGTTAAAGAGGGTTAATATTTATTAAATAGATGATAAACCTTACCATTTCATGAGCGAGTGCATATTCTGTGCTTCTGAATGGCTGTATTTAAATTTCTGTTGTGTTTCGTCTGATGCAAACAGCCAAATTGCTCATCACTGCTTATCTCTTCACAAAGCGAGTTGTGAAGAAACGCGGTTACAATGCAAACTGTTCACCTCATGTTTACGTTCGTAATATTTTTATAATTTGCTAATTAATACCCTCATGTGGAACTGAATCTGTCTCATTTCAGAGTCATTTCAGAGGTTGCATTTCGGTCACAGACACATTCTTTGGGAGCCTTTTAATTTAATTTTTTTAATTAATTTTTTAAAAATTTGATTTAGTTTATTTTCGAACAAAAATATATCATACATAAAATATCTTTAACAAAAGATACATTTCAACATGGTCGAAAATGGAGCAGGATGAAGCACAAGCTTATTATTTTCCCACCACATTACCACACACATCATTCGTCTATTACTTAAACATATTTCTTTATTTTATTTTATTTTTTTAACTTATCTCTTCTTTTTACATTGGACATATTTTATCCTTTTGGCATCTTCAACGTACTACATGCTAGATTCCATTTATACATTTGCATATTTAAACAAAAAAAAAATAGCCTTTCTGAATGAATGAATGAAGGAAACCCGGAGTGCTGAAATATAATTAGTTAAACTGGCATTGGGCAGGTTAAAATGACCAAAAGACAGCAATCCAGCATGGAAAACACATTTTCAAAGCAGAATATCTGACTTCAGCACTGTTTTTCAGATAAACAAGAATGTTCACTGAGCATGTTTCTTAAATGTCTGCAAACATATTATGGTGTTTTTGCTTTAGAAGAGTCAAAAACTCACAAAGAGCACATTTAATGGTTTGTTAATAGTGAGAACTGTACTCTAAAATAAAGTATGACTGAAAATGCTAACTTCTCATATATAAATGCACAAAAGCATGCTGTTGCAAATATAATTTTTTTCTTTTGAACATACACACACACACATTTACACACAAACCATACTTTAATGTACTCCCGTGTTCACTCACAAGCTTAACAAGTGCACAGTTATCAGTTAATGTAAGTTCACCTTTCTGCGAATCGTCCACAACGTCAACAATGAACAGTGGATTCGCTCTCCTGTCGGCCACAACTGGCCTGCTGGAATGTGTGGAATGTTCTTGAAATTATAAGGGGATTAAAGCGAGTCAGCTCATCCACGGCCAAATATCGGATGATAAGCCTGGCAGGTTCGGGGGGCCAAGGCCAGACACAGAGATTTTCAACGCTGTAACACAAGCACATTTTGTTCCTGTTGCATTCCTGTCTCTCGGCTCTGTTTGTTTAGCACTTTAAAGTTTTTTTTTTTGTGCACCATTGTACTTGACCATATAAAGCTTCACCCTCTGTATGCAAGATACAGTACTCTTATGGCATGGAGTTGGCAGGTTTTATTTAACACTTTTAAAGTTTTCAGTTTTACTTAAGCCAATAAAGCAAGTTACATCAAATGACATCAAAACTGGCATTGCATACACATGTATAATTTGCACTGAATTAATATGCATTGAATACATACTGGAGAAAAGCAATCTCACAGCAAAAAATGGACAAAAAAAAAGCAAGCATGCTGAAAAGTGTCATAAACCATGCTTGTCATGTTCTTGCGTGCTTGTTTTTTTAGGATGATGGCATGTAACTTGACTTGTCTAATTTAACTTTAAGTGATAAGTTTGCATCAAAATACTGAATTAATTTCAAACAGCCTTAGATATAATACAGAAACATGATATAAGGCCAAACATTAACAAATATATTGTTATAGATAATATATTACACTATTATATATTGACATATACATAATTCAAATGCCATTGCTTAAAAAAATTATAAAATAAATATTTATAATATAACAAGTGCATATTATAATATAACAAGTGCATATTATATATATATATATATATATACAGTTTAAGTCAGAATCATTAGCCCCCCTGTTTATTTTTTACCCCAATTTCTGTTGAACGGAGAGATTTTTTAACACATTTTTAAACAGAATAGTTTTAATAACTCATTTCTAATCACTGATTTATTTTATCTTTGCCATGATGACAGTAAATAATATTTGACTAGATATTTTTCAAGACACTTCTGTATAGCTTAAAGTGACATTTAAAGGCTTAACTAGGTTTATTGGGTTAACTAGGCAGGTTAGGGTAATAAGGCAAGTCAAAATTTAAAGGCAAGTATTAAAATTAAAAATACCTTTTAAATGTTTTTTTTTAAATAAAAACTGCTTTTATTCTAGCCAAAATAAATCAAATAAGACTTTTTCCAGAAGAAAAAATATTATCAGACATACTGTGAAAATTTCCTTGCTCTTTTATATATATATATATATATATATTCAGCTTACTCCCTTTAGTAATCAGGGGTTGCCACAGTGGAATGAACCGCCAACTTATCCAGCATATGTTTTACGTTCATCTATGCATATATATGAAAATGGCCCTTTTTCACATTATATCACATCCATGAAAGGAAAAGTGTGTATTATCTCTTTATGAATCATTGTGAATATAATTATGAATCATTATGTGGTTGCTTTTTGCCTTATTATTCAGTCCCATTTGAATCCCACTGTAAACTAATGTAAGTAGTTTCATTTTTATTTTTTGCTTTTGAGAATGATGACTTGTACCTTGACTTGTCTAATTTATTTTTTTATTTTTATTTATTGGTATGTAACAAGACCATACGTAATGGCATATACTACATGTAACATCCTCAGCTCGTCACTCCTCAACCCCAGCTCATCACTCCTCATCATCCAGATCACATCCCAGCCGTGAGCAATCCCCCGCCTATTAACCTCACACCTGAAAGCACTCCCGGTTCACTATATAGTCTCCCTGCATTCACTCCCTCACTGTCGAGTATCATCTATGGACACGATCTTCCTTACCTGCTCCTCTCCCAGTCTCGGACGCTCTCCTGTGCTCCCAACGATTTACCAAAGCCTTCATCTTGCTCCACAAAGGGAAGTGACTTTCATATGCTCCCAGTTTATGTTCTCGTCTCACTCTCCTGCCTGGATCCCCAGCCCTTCTTCCTCATCCCCTCGATGCCTTCGTCATCTACTGTCTGTTCATTAGTCTGTCAATAAAAGACTCACTGTTGTACATTTGACTCTACCTCCTTCTTCAGATCGTGACACTACAGAATAAGAAAAAATACAGACTGTCTTAGTATTCTTATTTCCCACTATCCCCTCAAAACTAAATAAAATTAAATGTATTCATTAAAAACAAACAAAAGACGAATGAAAACAATGAGCAACTTAACAAATAAAAGTGTGACGTGTCTAACTGAAATATAAGTGGCAGATCTAAATGCTGAATTTATTTGCACACAGCCTTTGATCCCATATGGAAATCTGTAAAAACTAATATGTTTGAACACGTGTACTATTGTAACTCCAATAATTCATTCATTCATTTTCTTTTTGGCTTAGTCCCTTTATTAGTCTGTGGTCGCCACAGCGGAATGACCCGCCAACTTATCCAGCATATGATTTACACAGTGGATGCCCTTCCAGCTGCAACCCATCACTGGGAAATGTCCATAAACAATCATTCACACTCATACAGTACACTATGGACAATTTAGCCTACTCAATTGACCTGTAGGAACTGGAGGACCTGTAGCACCTGGAGGAAACCCAAAGAACATGCAAACTCCACACAGAAAAGCCAACTGACCCAGCTGAGGCTCGAACAGCAACCAACTGTTTTTATATATATATATATATATATATATATATATATATGCTTCAAATATGATGTGTGAAATCCAAACATGAACTTGTCTGTTCATGTCATTCATGTCATTTTCATATATTGCCATATATCAGATTTCATATCTGATGGCGACAAAAAAACAAACAAAAAACCTCCATCTTAACATCTCTAATTACTTTAGATTCTAAAAAAGTTACAAATTGATTCACACCAAAATGTAGTAGAGTTTTTCTGGACACAAATCCATGAAAGCAAAGGTGTTTTGAGTCATTCATTCATTCATTTTCCTTTGACTAAGTTCCTTTATTAATCTGGGGTCGCCACAGCGGAATGAACCGCCAATTTATCCAGCATATATTTTACACAGCGGATGCCCTTCTAGCTGCAACCCAGTACTGGGAAACATACGCACTCATTTAGTTTACTCACACAATTTAGTTTATTCAATTCACCTATAGCGCACGTGTTTGGACTGTGGGGGAAACCAGAGCACTCGGAGGAAACCCACACCAACACGGGGAGAACATGCAAAGTAGCCGGTACTCGAACCAGCGACCTTCTTACTGTAAGGCGACATTGCTAACTACTGAGCCACCGTGTCGCCCTGTTTTGTTATCTCTTTCATAATTATGAATGATTATGTGGTTACATTTTCCGACCCAATTGAAACCCACTGTAAACACGAATAAATACGGGCATGACAACTCTTCACCTGCTCATCTAAAGACAGAATCAAAGCTGTATTACGGTACATGTGATATACAGCAGCTGTTATCTACGCCTGCACAGACCATAATGAAGAGACATCACCCATATCCATCTAGCTTGCAGACAATATGGGCTCCATGTCGACAGGCGGGTAAATATAATGTAGCAGTAAAACATGACAGTGTTTGCTGTGCGTGCTTCCTTATCAGAGATGGAGCCAGCTTTATGTCTGTCTCTCTGTCTGTGTAGATTCTCGGAGACTCATATTTTCTCCATTTTGTGCATTAAACGTCTCTCTTTGCACTTCTCGCCGCGGTTCTTTAGCCTCGTATGGCCCGGTCTGTCTGTTCAAATAAGTCTTGACTTTGGACTGTCGTGTTATTTGAGGAGCCTGTCTGCTTGCAGTTACCTCATGTTTGTTTTCTGTGACGACTGCCTCAAAAACACATCTTTTTTAAAATAGAAATGATGGTTTTATCATATTTTCGTAATGAAAATGCACAGTTTTTGTTTAAACTATGATTGTGAAATATACACTGAATAATCTGTTTACTTATTATTTCATAAACCTTACTGATTGAGTGTTAAACTTTGGATTTCTGTCCACATTACAGAGGTTTTATTTGTGTTAATGTAAGGAAAATGCTGGAAATGATTGGCTACTGTTCAAATATGAGGGAGCACCAATGAAATAATATTAGCTGATTTATTATAGTAACTTTTTTCCTTTGGATATTAATTTAGATAGAAAGATAGCTAGATTAGAAAGATAGCTTAGATAGATAGATAGATAGATAGATAGATAGATAGATAGATAGATAGATAGATAGATAGATAGATAGATAGATAGATAGATAGATGGATAGATGGATGGATGGATGGATGGATGGATGGATGGATGGATGGATGGATGGATGGATGGAT
>CAIGQQ010031610.1:612331-628144 GCA_903798035.1 Danio albolineatus
AACATAACATAACATAACATAACATAACATAACATAACATAACATAACATAATAAATTCCTTACATTTATATAGCGCTTTTCTGGACACTCAAAGCACTATACACAATGGGGGAATCTCCTCATCCACCACCAGTGTGCAGCATCCACTTGGATAACGCGACGGCAGCCATATTGCACAAGACTGCACACCACACACCAGCTGATTAGTGGAGAGGAGACAGAATGATTATTTCAGTTGTGGCGGGTTAGACAGCCACTCCCACTAGCCACTTTGGCTGGCTGAAACTCATGTTTAAATGGCCAGTGCTGCTCGTCACTCAAGATTAGACTGTTAGTTGATGACCGTTTGTCAATATGCAGATAAATGTGATCTTAGAATCGAGAAGCAGCACGACTGACAATAACAGCTTTTCACGCGAGCAAAAGAAAGTAGGTGAATAACCAATGAGAGGATCACGCGCACGCTGAGACAGGCTCTCCTTACTCACTGACAAGGGGTTTTAGTGTCGCGCGCACAGATGATTTGATGCGCACGAGTGTTTAAAATCTCCTGTGCCGTTTCCTCACTCGAAACAACCATGCCTGGAAAGGAAACTAGTGCGATGCTCAAGCACCCACATTCATTCAAGGGCTCCAGATTCTCTGTAAGCAGCAACAGTTGTTGCTGCCGCTTTCACTTTAACCATTCTTTGAACAGATTATTAATTGGCCTAATATTAACCATGTGCATCCTTTCATTATCACACATGGAATGTGTTTACCCGCTTTCTTTTGATTGCTGTTATTTTCTGTTAATACAGTTTAATAATCATCCTTTACAACAATACTGCTTTAATATGTTGTTGTATGCAGAGTTAACTGGTGATCTGGGATCTTGAGCCAGAACAGACCATTGTGCATAGTTTTAGATGTGTGGGAAATATATATATATTTTAAATGTCAGCTGTTTTGTTGAATAAAAAGTGTATGTCAGGGATCACCAAACTTGTTCCTGGAGGTCCGGTGTCCTGCAGATTTTAGCTCCAACCCTAATCAAACACACCTACAAGCTAATCAAGCTCTCACTAGGTATACTTGAAACATCCAGGCAGGTGTTTTGAGACAAGTTGGAGCAAACCCTGCAGGACACCGGACCTCCAGGACCAAGATTGGTGATCCCTGGTAAATGTATACAGCAGTATTTAGCTTGTTTTGACACTTTATTTAAAATTTGTGGCAAGGAAATAATTAGTTTGGTGTGGCCAGAGAATAAAGGTAAATCCTTATTGTGTTGAGCCCTGAAAGGTCCTGTGAAAATGCAGATGTGAAAACTAATTACAATGCGACACTCTTTTATGAAAGCACAACACATTTGCTCATGCTTATTGAGTCAGCTCAGACACCAAAAAAAAAAAAGTTAAATCAAGTAATTTTAGCACGCCAAAGTCAAATTTATGCATATAAAATATACTTTCCCAACAACAAAATTGGAAAAACAGTGGCTGGTGATCAAAAAGTTCATGTCAAGCCCTGCCCTGAAGTGTATTCTAGAAACCACTGGCTCTATCTGAGAAGACTGACCATGCAATGGTTGTACGTCTAAACTGCACAGCAGCCTCCTCTAATACTAGATCGTGTTGCTCGACCATTATTATTCCTGTGTGTCACAAACTCACATAATGGAGGAGGAGCATATCCATTTAAAATAAAAATAAAAATCAGCCAAATAAAAAGAAGCCCCAAAAAAGAGTGAAGATCAAGTTTTTAAGGAAGACAGAATAGAAAAAGGAATTATTAACATTATGATCAAGCCATAAGTATAGAAACAAGATAAAATAATACTATTATTAGTCTATAATGTTAGTATATAACATTATTAGTGTTTTATATAAGAGATAGAATAGAAAATTGGTAGCAAAAACCATCACAGCTTAAGCCAAATGTGTGTTTTATTGTTTTTCCCTATCAAACTTTACATGCATTTGCCAATGAAACACACCGAGTAAGCAAATACGCAGAGAGCAGCTATAATGCGACGTTCACAACACTGTGTGTACTGTGCCTTTAAATCCCGCTGGTGGGGGCGGAGCTTCCTCTTCCCCTGACTGCAGTGAGGAGGATTTAAAGCACCGCACACACAAGACCCGTTTGTTAACGAACTCTCGAAAGCTGTAATGAATGTTCTCGCGCATCTCTAGAGCCAAACCGACGCTTTCCAACGGGCAGAACGGGATCTTTATTACGGCATTATGAACGTTTGACGCCGGACACCGGGAATCTGTCGGGAGATTAAGGTGAATTTTAATGCGTTTGTCACATCGTCAGTGTTTGTGGTCTGTCTGGCTCTCTCTATGTGTGTGCGTGCTTGCTGATGACGACAGTGACGTGTGGAGCGATATTATCAGATTCTGTGACAGGACATCCGATAAGAGTATGTGTGTGTGTGTGTGTGTGTGTGTTTGTTTGTGTGTGTGCGCGCGCGCGTCTGCGTATGTATGTATACGTTCAGTTTGGAGGGAAACGCAGGCACGCTTCTATTAAAACACTACTTAATTAATTTATATCTGATTTTAGGTTTTATTTATTTGCTATTATGATCATGATGAAACATAAATAAAATTAATATTAATAAAAATACTAAAGACAGTCAGAAAAATACGCATAATGGTGTCATAGTTTGTGACGTTGACGTGTATGTTGATTTTATCTTGTTGGACATCATCAGTCTTTTTCCTTGAAGAAATGTCTGAGGTGTGTTTCGTCAGGTGTGATAGAGTGTCAAAGTGACTCATCCCGCCAGTTTGCGGAAGCGGACAGGTAGATCGGGTATGGTTGCCCGGCAACCGCGGCGGAGGTGACAAGAGCGGGGTGTGAACGCGCGCGACTGTCTCTCCTTCATACCTTCTAACAATGTCATATCAGTGGTTTGTCAGGACGCAGAGATTTCGTAAGTTCGGGGCCGTGTACTATGACTTTACACTTCTGACCTCTTTAAGTTTTGCTCGGGTGACCGAATGAGTAGATTAGAACTCTTGTTTTCTGCACATGCACGCTTTAGATGTGCACTGGAGTCACTTTTGAAGTGTCCTGTGTTCATATGCAGTATTTCAGGTATTTCCAAGATCTTCTGCATGCTAGTGTGTCGAGAACATGGTCACGTTTCACTGCAAACATAAGACATTTAGTTTGCTGAGAGTTCAGCTCCCTCCCCATTCTGTTGCGTGTGTGTATGTGTGTGTGTATATAGACAGAGCTCAGCATAACTGAGTACAGCCCATTTTGAAAATGAATATTTTGATCCATTTCTCAGTGAATATAGGCAGTGTATTTCGGTGCATTTAAACAAAATGTATTTATTGAGCAGATATATTTATTAAAATAATATTTTAGTCACCAAACATATTTACTTTTACATAACAGCTTTTTTCCATTTTTTTTGCTTCTCTTGATTTAAATTGTTTAATATTATTCTATAACATATATAAATTTGGCTGTACTAGTTTTAGAACTGTTATTGTAAGTTATTTTGTTAGATAAGCTCCAGATTTGGCTTCAGTACTGACTAATCTAATGTACAGTATATGCACAAATATAATATTATATAGCTTCCTATTAACTGTTTAAATATTAAATTTATATTTGTTAAACTATTAAATTGTACTCATATATGCTGAGCACTGTTTATATCTGTGTGTATGTGTGCATGTGTGTGTATATATATATATATATATATATATATATATATATATATATATATATAAAATTAATTTGTTACATTAATTGAGTGCTTTTGGTATCTAAATACAAAAGTGTATTTAATGTAAAGAAACAAATATAAACAAATCACAATTGACAGTATAAGATGTGCAATATGTGGCCATTTATGTTGATTTAAATAAGAAGACTTGGCATGGGCTGGTATTCTGACGGTATGATAACCTTGGATCAGTTTCACGATATTGTGATTACTACTCTAAAATATATATGAATGTCTGGCTAAAAGACAAAAACTTTTCCCCTTTGAACACAATATATTTTATTTTGAGAAACATTTAAAGTATTTTTGGAAAAGTAAACATGTCAGGCTAAATAATTCGAGTAAATCATTGACTTTTGCGGTCTTCATTTGTTTCAAAAACACAGATATCTTTACAATTTACACCTAAAAAACGAAAGAAAAAAAATGTAAATAAAAAAAATCTTACCCATACCTTAGGAACGGTATAGCAGTAAATTTTGGCGTTATGAAAACCTTGACTTTTCCAAACCGCTGTATACCTTGAAAATGGTTATCGTCTCATGCCTAACATCAACTAGCATGATCATAATCTCACCATTAACTTTGGATGAACATGTCTGCCTAATGCATAATCTAAACATCGTTTTGAGATATGTAGAAGTGAAATGTGACTTGTTCCTAAGTAGCTTTGTAAGCTTCATCAATGTTTTTCCTGCACAGTACAACCTTTCATATCAAATCCTGTAGTCTTAATTCTGGGACATCATACTCTCAGACTGAAATGTAGTCTAAAGGATGTATTTTTTGCATTTTGCAGAGAATAAGCTATACATTTCTAAAAAATAAGCTTTGTTTTAGCATTGATGATACAAGAACCACCAAGAAACATTCAGGGAATAGTTTGTATAGCTTTTTGTTTTTATGCTATGAAAACTTTTTCATTAATCTTTTACTACACTCTAAACAATGCTGGGGTCTAATAATAACCCAGTGTTGTGTCAAATTAGGACAAACCCAATTTAAATGAAACTTCTTTTTTTTTTAATTAACCCAATGGTTGGTTTGTCCATGTTTAATGTTGTTATGTTATTAATAATGTTATTTTGACAACCCAACATTTATTTGAGTGTAGTATAAAGAACATTTGATGCTGTAAAATGTTTCACACATGATCAATGACCATCCACAAGCTTTTCTTAAAGAAAGCATTCATTGATGAGCGTTTCATAACATGTTTCACAGGATTTACGCCACACTGAACAGATTTTGCACGCTTTGTTTACCCAACTTGCTTGCAATTCATTGGCATTGTCTTCCTGAAGGCATTGAGAAATGTCAGTGCTGGACAGTAGGAAGTCTGTCCGTCTTGCACCTGTTGTGAGAGGAAGCGCTTGTCCCGTGGGGTTCTTTATCGCGGATCAGGTTGCATTGTGTGCTCATAGCGACCGTATCCAAGGTCCAAAGCTTTCAGGATGCATAACTGCTCGCATTTATGAACCGGATCAGGGACGGTCAACAGAAATGCATGTCCCTGTTGAACCAATTGACCCAGATTGATTTGTGAAAGAGCACTGCATTGCTTTGTTTTGGACTAGTCGTAGTTTTAAAGGGATAGTTCACCCAAAAGATGACATTTCTGTCTTTTGTTAAACACTAAATCAAGATTTTTTTAAAGATGCATTGTAACTTCTGTAGTATTTTTTTGTTTTTTCTATTATGGAAGTCAATGGTTTTTAGCTTTCTTCAAAATGTATTATTTTGTGTTCAACAGAAGGCACTGGAAAGGTTTGGAAATACCTGAGAGGGAGTAAATAATGACTATATTTTCAATTTTATGTGAACTATCCCTATAACGTTGGTTGTTCCCATTTAATGCACATGCTGTGTGTCACTCGGCTCTGCAGAAATGCATTGCACCATGCTGACGCATTGTGTGTTGCTTGTAAAACAGCCCTGCAATAAATTGTTCCATAAAAGCGCTAATTGCTGTTTAATAGGGTACAGGAGATGTTTGTATCTCTGCAAGACTGTCATAATGTTGGTGACTCGATAGCTTGTGAGCGTGATACGTGTTTGTAAGCTAAAACCAGGATGAACCTTGCCTCCAGGTCCATCACTCTTCGTGTTCTCAGGGGTGTAAAGCTGGTTTCTCAAAAAGCCAAAAGCATTTTACTGGATTCTGCTCTTAAAGCAACTTCTTCAGAGCGTCTCTTGTGTTGCACCAAATTGTAACTCTAGATGCCGTTTCCTTTTAAGCAAAGCTGAGTTCAAAGGTAAGACATTTGAGACTCATTTGCATATATAATTCGATATTAGATGACTTCCTCTGTAAAGATGTATAACATTTGCATGGGGACCCAGAAAGTCAGGTTTTCATCAAAGACAAAATTACTATGAAATATTTTGCACTGATGTTTATTTTAAAAGGGGAAAATACATTATTTGTGACTGTAAGAATATTTTAATAGAATGTATACTGTTAATGATTTTTGGAGATGTTTTTTTTTACCCAGGAACTATTTTACAGGATGTTTACAGAGGTGTTCTCTGGAAGAATTGTATCATTGATTTAAATTGGAAGATTTTGTATGACTTTAATCTGTGTTATTGTTATATGTATTTTTTACATTATTTTTTTTGTATAATGCACGTTTGAATAACATTTATAAATAATATATTGAATATTTATTATGCTTGCATGAATATAGCCAATGCTAAAGGCATTAAAACATAACCAAATAATGTAATAGAGTAGTCAACATTTGAAGTGGATCAAAACCTTTCATCAAAGTTGTCCTAAAAGTATTTAACAACACCTAATCTTTTTTTTTTTATTCTTATACTAATGTAGCAAATTGTGCACTGTTATCTGACAGAAATGATTGTTTTTAGTGTTATTTAGTTTGTGACATCTTGGAGAGCATTCGGTTTGGCTCTATCCCCAGGGCTTTGGGGACATAAGTGTATAGTTTAGTGCTGTCAAACCGAGCGCTTGTCATACCACAGGCTGTGAAGCTTAGCAGAATGTTGCTCAATGTTCTTTTCTGAAAAGCGCGACTCAAGTCTCGTGCACATGGCTGAATGCATTGCACAGCGAAGGGAAGCGAGGAGGTGGTGCATTGGATGGCATGCTGATAGCCCAGGGCAGACTGCTCCATAAACAACTACACAAATGTCTTCGTTCTTCAACAACAACACCTACAATTATCACAGGGATCTTCAGAGGGTCTCAGTTAGGCTTGAATGCTCATTTGAGTGTAATAGTGGTTATGATGGGCCCTGTTTTTATAAAATTGTTCTGTCGTAGCTTCTTGGAGGTCTTTGTATTGTTTTAGTAGCCAAGCCAGAAGGTACATAACGTCATAAGATGTTATTTTTAGGTTGTGATGTCGGGTGGCCAAAATTTAATGACTAGCGAGCATCGAAGGACAACGTTATTTTGATGTCCAATAACGACGCCAACTTACATTGATATTTGGTTGGTTTTTGGTTGTGTTGGAGAGTGACCAAAATCCAACGTCGAGCCAACATCTTAAACCAACTTCATATTGATGTCAAATACTGACGTTTGTTCGTCAGGTATGGCAACCAAAATCTGATAAACATCATAATGGTAACCTCAAGCTGTTACATTATTAGACGTTGATAATTGGTTGTTTTTAGTTTGCGTTGGAAAGTGACTAAAATCCAACGTCATATTGATGTCAAATACTGACGTTTATTCGTCAGCTATGGCAACCGAAATCTGATAGACATCAAAATGGTAACATCAATAACATCGTTAGATATTGATAATTGGTGATTTTTAGGTTGCATTGGAAAGTGACCAAAATCCAACGTCATATTGATGTGAGATACTGATGTTTATTCATCGGGTATGGCAACCGAAATCTGATAGACATCATAATGGTAACATCAATAACATCATTAGACATTGATATTTGGTTGTTTTTAGGTTGTGTTGGAAAGTGACCAAAATCCAATATCATATTGATGTCAAATACTGATGTTTATTCGTCAGCTATGGCAACCGAAATTCGATAAACATCATAATGGTAACATCAAGCTGTAACATCATTAGATGTTGATATTTGGTTGTTTTTAGGTTGCATTGGAAAGTGACCAAAATCCAACGTCTGTCTGATGACGTTAATCTGTCGTTTGGTTCTGACGTCAATCCAATTTTTATTTCCACCCAAAATGCAGCGTCCCCCAACATTGGGGTATAACATCAATCTGACGTCATGTTGACGTTCTGTGTCTGGTGGGAATTTAATAGAGAATTGCACTTACAACGTCAAGGTTATTGCTTCAGTTCCCATCGAAAGCAAGTATTGATTAAACATTTAAACTAATCTGCACATGGTGTAAATGTGAATTTTAGTCTAAGTTTTGTAATATAACTCAAAATAAGTTGGCGTGCAGTTTGCGTATAGAATTAAATGATTAATGTGGATGTTTTTAACATCTAGAATGTACATATTTATTTATTTATTTTCTTTTATTACAAACTTTATTACCTACAATAATTTTAAGAAAATGTCAAATAATAATAAGGGAAAAAGAGCGAAACATGAAACGACTCACCACTTCAGTGGATCAAGAAAGAAAAAGGCTTAACACTTAATCCACAAATGAGCCTTTTTATATTTATACCTCATTAAACAAACCCTCTATAAAGAATAGACGATATACCCCAGCTATATCAAAAATGGATTAACATTTCCTTACAAATTGAGATCCATTGATGGCAGATTTGAGTTGAAAGCATTGTGCGTCCTCGAGTTTCAGAAAAAAATGTGCCAGTACCAGGGCATTAGTCCTCAGAAAAGTTTGTCATTTCACTCTCCATTCAAGCTTAATGCTGTAATGCAGAAACATTTAAGATTTCTTTTTTTTTTGCTAAGGGCTCAGTATAAGATGTCAGTATAAAACCTGAAATTTGCTAAGAAAATGACCTCAGTAGAAAGGAAATCCGAGCAGCAGGAAGCTTGAGAATGTGCTCTTCGTTAAAATCGTATTGTCGCGTTGGAGAAACATTGCAGAGATTCATGCTCTTGTCTTCTCGTGGCTGTGTTTCAGGTACAGGCCAGCAGCTGCCAGCTTGGCGAGGAGGAGCATTTCCTGGCCTGAATGCGAACCGACTGCAGCTGGAGCATGTCCACTGCAGGCTTGACTGCCCAGGAGATCTGTTTACCCGCGCAAAGCCTTTTCCTGCGGGGCAGCCACTGGCATAGCATGGCCGGAGCTAAGCCCTCTTGGAAATGCAATGATCTACGCAAGTAAGTGCAACACAGTATGCTCAGGAAATGTACTTTCTGCAACATTTCATATGATGCCAATGAACTAAATGTGTCTGACTGGCGTTTCTGTTCTTTATCTACAGCTTATACTTAAGCATTGATTCCTCTACGGATTATGGCATTCAGTCTCAGAAAAAGGTGCTGCCATCATCATATTCAGGAGTGGAAAGTAAGTAACATTAGGCTATTAAAAGTTTGGTCACACTTTATTTTAAGGTACAATTATTCTTATTAACACACTATTAACTAAAGATTTTGCCTTAATAAGCTCCTAATTGGTTGTTTGTTAATAGTTAAGGTAGTAGTTGGGTTTAGGTATTTCATAGGATCAGGGTTGTTGAATAAGATCATGCAGAACGTGTACGTTTTGTTAGTACCAAAAAAAATTCAGCGTCTTTATAAGAGTGAAAGTTTGTACTTGCATTTAAGTGTTACGACAAGTTTTATATGTACTAATTTAGTTTCAAACTTAGTGTCACAATTTACAGGATCTTTTGTAATACAGTAATGATTTACTGTAGACTAGGTATGGGATGATAACCGCTTTCAAGGTATACCAGGGTTTGGAAAAGTCAATTTTCTGTGATACCATTCCTAATGTCGAGTTCAGACTGCATGATTTTAGCCCCGATTTTGACTCGCAGACAGGTTTTGAGAAATCGCAAACAAATGCCTGAAATCACAGGCGAATCGGTGCTCGTTCACGCGAGTGACAATCACACAGTATGAACTATCAAAGACGCAATCTGAGAGAATCGCTGATGAGTCGCCGATGCCCGGGAGATATTTGGCGTGCTGAATATCTGGAGCTGTCTGCGATTCAAATCATGCCGTGTGAAATGAGTTCTGACTGAAAATAACATCGACGATCATATACAGCCAATGAGAGAGCAGCATTCACTAGTGTGGGTACCTGCAGGCCAGCGGGAGGTTGAGGGAGAAGTTAAAAGCTCATTTTCAGTTTATTCCGACCCAAGAAATGGAGGAAAAATGAGTGTAAATTTGGCAGGAGCCCCAGTGTCTGTTTGTCGTGTCATGTGAGCAATTTCACAACCCAACCCGGTCAAAAACTAAAAAAGTTGAGGAGAAATTGCTAATTCCCTTCAAATCCAGGTGAGCAAATATGTACATTTCTACCCCATTAAAAGCTTCTTTCCCGTTATGTAGTTAATAACAAAAGATATACGACGTGTTTTTGGGTGTGAGACGTAGTTTGGACAAAGTTGTCTGCGATTCTTCCTATTTTGAAGTCATGCAGTGTGAAACTCCCTGACGCCGATCCATCTTGCAGTGTGTAAACAAAGCAGCGACACAACGCTGGCCCAGATAGTCATGCAGTGTGAAAAGATCTGTGACACGGCTACTTTGAAAATCATGCAGTCTGAACTCGGCATAAGGTATGGGTAAGATTTTTTTTATTTACGTTTGTTTTTTTAAGGACAACAGTATTTCCAGCAAAAAAGATATCCAAAAATGCCGCTTAAAATGACAAACAAATCTGTGTTTTTGAAACTATCGAAGACAGCAGAAGTCAATGATTCGCTTGAATTATTTAGCCTGGCATGTTTATGGTTCTGAAATATTATAAATGTTTCTTAAAACAAAATATTTAGTTTTCAAATGGGAATAAAGTTGTTGCTTTTTTTTACTCAGACATTTAAAAATATGATATATTTTAGAGCAGTAATCATAATTCAGTAAAACCGTGATATTTTTGTCCAAGGTTATCATACTGTCAGAATCTTATACCGGCCCATGCCTATTGTAGACTTACAAAGTCTGTTAGACTAGAAGGACAACAATAGCATCAGAAAACCATACAAAAAGCACTATATGCTTGTGAGCCATGTTTGATTTTAAGGTAACTGAAGGGAATATTTTCAAATTTACTTTAGACTATTGATCACTCTGTGATTGTATGGCTTAAGAATACAAAGTTTGTCAAACTGTGCCTTTTTGGAAATTTACGGAAGCAATTTTGTATGGATTGAGCTGCATAATGATCTTTTAAAATGAGGGATATATTCTGGAAATAAGCTGCATGTGAGTTTGGTGCAAATTGGAGAGGGAATTATGTTAATGGTTTTGTGTTTCGGTGAACCGTTCTGAATTACGGTGCATCAGTTATTTGTTTTGATGAATGTTTGCTCTGCACAATTCCTCTTACTATAAAGCACAATTTACTGGACTGTCCTGCTCTTAATGATTCCAGAAGACTTGAATGAAATTAACTCTCTTAAGGACATTTTTAACAAAGTGACACCAGGAAAGATTTTAGAATTTTTATCATGTATTAACACAAAAAATCTGATTTAATTTATGTATTCATTTGTTTGTTGATTTTTTTTTTATCGTATATTTATTATTGAAATGTTCCTGCCATGAAAATAACCTTGGTTGCTGACATGGCATTAAATAAAAATAAATAAATAATACTTTTTTTTTATTTGACTCAGATGAGCTTGAGGCTAGCAACACAAAGATCATGGGATTAATTCTCAAAGAATGCACTAATCAGTAGAATCTGTGAAAGTAGTGCTAGGATTTTAGTAGTACTTGAATATTTAATGTTAGGAACTGTTGGAGAGAGTCAATAGAGTCTGTAAAGTGTAATTTCTGTGCTACTTGTGAGCAGCTCATTTTTAACACTAAAGCTAGTGTAATTTATTTGCAACAAACTAATTTTCATTCTCAATTTCTGCCCCTTTCTCGATCAAACAGAACAGCGGACCCATATTAATTCAACAAGCAGCACTGGAGCCCAGCCCTTGCCGCCTAAAAAACCTCGACCTTCCCAGCTCACCTTACACACGGACCCCTATACGTCAAATCCTGCCAAAGATGACCAAGTGGTTCCCTGCTTTGAACGTTTAACAGTATCTGACCGCATCAGCCCTCCACAGACGCCCAGCCGAGCCACCAAACCCCTTCCCCCAATTCCCGGCTCAGCGGAGCTTTCCCCGGATCAGGCTATGGACAGTGAAGTAGAGTTTTTCAACGGAGATGAAAATCACTGCCTAGTTTCCGAATCTTGCTCCAAAAACTCTCCGTTCCGCTATGGGATGCCCAGTAGGAGGAGTTTCAGGGGCTGTGGACAAATTAACTATGCCTACTTTGAAGGTCCGACATCCCAGCAGAAACAACAACAACAGCAGAAGGCGAGGCAGGAGCGGGAAAACCAGCAGAGAGAACAAGAACTTCGCGATCAGCAACAGAACTGCATACGACAGCAGGAACGTACGCAAAGAAAGCTGCGACGGTCCCACTCTGGGCCTGCGGGCTGCTTTAACAAAACCGCCTCCTTCAGATACTCCAGCCACCACAGGTACACACACAATCTGGATAAACCAGAGGTTCCTCCAAGAGTCCCACTTCCCCCACGGCCAATCAAAACCGGAGACAACCGCCGCTGGTCAGCGGAAGTCTCATCGGGAGCCAACAGCGACGATGACCGACCTCCGAAAGTTCCCCCTAGAGAACCTTTATCTGCGTGTCCACGCACACCCAGCCCAAAGAGCCTCCCCATATACTATAACGGGATCATGCCACCTACGCAGAGCTTTGCTCCGGATCCTAAATACGTCAGTCGTGGTTTGCAACGACAAAACAGCGAAGGCTCGCCATGCATTCTTCCTGTCATGGAGAACGGCATGAAGGCCAGTAACACGCACTACTTTCTTTTGCCGCAGCGGCCGTCGTACCTGGACAAACATGAGAAGTATTTAACAGACAGCACAGCGAGTCGAAGCACGAACGCTTCCGATTCGACTTCAGACTGGGACTGTCAAAGCAAACGAAAAACGACGCACCAAATAGACTTGGTATGAACCAACCAAGTGCTCGATGGTCCCCCCACAAAGACTTCTTCGCTGCTTTGTCGCAGCTGTGCTCGTAAATTTGAGCAGGTTACAATTAAATTGCAGTTACTGGGATTTCTCTTGTTTATTTTTGCTCTCGACAGTTCTCTTTGAGCAAGCTCAAACTATGTTTTTGATTTCATTGCTATGTGAAATGGTTAAGTGTTGATAACATGGTGCAGTTGTTCGGTATCAGCTGGTCTGGTCCCTCAATACTTCAGTGTTTGTATATTTCCTTTTTTTATATCGCGTTGAAGATTGTTTAGATGTTTCCGAACATTGAGCACGTTCCTCTGATCACAGGGACATAGGGTCAGTAATGCTTCTGTACGTTCGTGTCGTCTGCCATATATGAAGTATAATAACGGCCTGCTTTTTTTTCCGGTCGTCTTTTCTTTTTAAAGTGAAGGTTTTTCCATCTCACTGCGTCGCACAGTGATGAAATCTGACACATGCACACTCTTGCAGTTCTTCTGTTGGACTAACGCTCTCCGCTTTTGTCCGGACGCTCTTTTGTGTGCTTTCTGTTTTGTTTAATGTGACCTGTCTGTGCAACGGTGTGTGTGTGCGCGTGCGTTACATAGGAACAAGTATTTCGTTTCTGTCCTGAGTGTTGTGCGTGAATGATTCGAGAGCTGAATGTGTTACATTTTGCCCAGTTTTGGCACTGCTTTTTAAGCTTCCATAAGCTGCTTAAAACGGCAGCTGAAATGTTGCCCTCTGAATGAACGGAGTATTTCCGATTCCTGGCTTCTCACCGAGGTGTCGTGTGTCTTTTGTTGCAATACTTTGAAAACCTGTGAATGCGTTTCTGTGAATGTGTTTCTGTCCTCCTTTTTAGTTTTGAAAGCGCTGTCTCCACGTGAAGCTGTGAGTCTGGATTAGGACTTTCTCCAGTACTACCTCCTATTATAGTTCTACTTAAATACCCAACTACCGATTACACAAACTCAACAAATACAACCTCCTTTATCACGCATGAGTCCGGACGAGAAAGAGAAAAGTGCCCCCAAATCTATAGTTCTCCACGTTTTGCCATTGGAAATGGTCAGTCATTAACACTTCCTCAATGAGAACGCATCTCCAACCGATTTTTAAGAGCTCCGTGGAGTTAAAGTCCATGTGTAATGCGTTTGGCCGAGCTCACACTCACTCACACACACACACACACATACTGATCTTCCTGTTACTGTACATGCATTCCTGTTCAACGTGATTACAGTGGGTGTGGGCACCAGAGACTTTGGCTGCTGGCAGCTGCTGAATGAGATGTTTTATTATTCTATATTGTTTCCAGAACATCCTGATAACTCAGTAAATGTAGCAAGTGCCATGCAGTTAAAAAAAAGAGGAAAGTAAAGCTATAAACCATAATGTTTGGAGGTCAATTACAAGTTTCCACCTCGCAACGGGATTCACATGATGATTTTTTTTATTATTATTTGACCAGCTTGTGTATCAGGAAATGTTTACATGTGTTATTTTTCCTTTCACAGTCTTACCTTTAGAAACGAAATGAAGGCGAGTTCGACAAATAGGCATCTCTGCTGTGTTGTGTGCGTGTGTGCGTGTGTAAAGCAAAGTGCACTGAGAAGACAGTATGTTTGTGATGTGTAAAAGTATTTAACGTCGTCCTCTTACCCAAACTGAATAGTTCTTAGCGTGTTGTTGTATGGTTTTGAAAGTAATAAAAATAAATCCTTATTTATGAATCAACTTTCTTTATCTGATATTGTGTATTTGATTCGGTCAGGTATGCTGTATCTGTCAGAGATATAGCTGTTTTGCCTGTTTTATCACTCCACACCCCTGTGCTCTGCCTCATTACTATTGGCTCGGCTCCAGACGGGAGGAAGGTGAACTGTACTTTTGCACTTTAAAACAGATCTCGGATCAGTTCTGTGGTTGACTCCGTGAAGGCGACTGCTCGGTTTTCAGGGATGCGTGTCTCAGAGCTGCTTTACAGGGCCACCGTCTTGTAAACCTAAGTATTACGCGCGTAGACCAGTATTTTCTGCCTTGCTGATTGGGGAAAATGCTGTTTCTCTGGTCTTTTTTTGCGCAAGCCTCGGATGAAACGATAAGCGATTGCAACACAAACACAAAGCTCTTTGCATGTCCGAATCTGAAATTTGAAAATAAGCAACCTACAGAAGATACAGTTTAATATGCTGAATGTACAGTGAACAGCACCAGGTCATATGAACCTGTCCACTTTGATCAATTTCACCTTAAGCTGCTGTTACTTCTGTTTTAGTTCACATTATGTCAGATATATAAATAAATAATATATGTTATAAATGCACAATACATTACAGTTGTCATTTAATTAGTTCATTATGTATTTACTAACATGGACTAATAATGAACAATCCTAGTATATCAGTTGTTAATAGTTGAACATTTACTAATGCATTATTAAAATCCCAATTGGAGTTTGTTAATGTTAGTCAATTACTAACAATGAACGTCTTTATTTCCTTTAACTGACGTGAACAAAGATGAATAAACACTGTAATAAGTGCATTGTTCATGTTAGTTAATACAACCTTGTTAGTTTTGTTAGTTAGTTAATATTGTTAGTTATTAATTCAACTTCATTGTAAAATGTTACCAGTTAGGGTTTATTTATTTATACTCTAAAACCTTATAAGTTAACTCAAATTGTTTGAGGAAACCGATTGCAGCAAACTGTTCAAGTTTTGAAACAAAATGGTTTAGTACAGTAAACACACACACATATATATATATTTAGAGAGAGAGAGAGATAGATAGATAGATAGATGTCAAGAGTTTGGGGTCAGTATGATTTTTAAATGTTTTAAAATAAGCTTCTGCCCTCCAAGGCTGCATTTATTTAATCAAAAATACAGTAAAAATTATGAAATGTTATTACACTATAAAATAACTGTTCAAAATAGTTTATAATTTAAC
>CAIGQQ010031610.1:628544-643561 GCA_903798035.1 Danio albolineatus
CAACGCTTTATTTCAAGGTCCATTTGAGTATCAGTGGACTGTCTACTAAATATCTGTTGATACTGACATTCAACAGACATTTAACTGACTATAAGAAACTTTGCAGGTACATGTCAACTTACACTAACCCGAAACCTAACCTAACAGTCTACTTATAATCTAATGAGAATGAGGCCCCGTTTACACTAGTCCGTTTTAGTTTTAAAACGGCGTTTTAGCATGAAAACGATCCGCGTCCACTGTAGCGTTTCACCCAGTGTCTCTCAACAGATCTCCGTCCACATTACACCACCAGAAACATATATCACGTGACCATTCGCGCACTCTGGGCATGCGCGTTCAAGTATAAACAGGAAGCATGTGTCTCGCTCGGCGTTTGGTTATTGTTAGTCAACAAACGCTGGTTGTACGATGAACGCGATGGTAAAGAAAGCAAGAGAGGTGTTTTTGTGGACAGACGACGAGGTCGAGTTGTTACTTAAAGTAACAAATGAATATAAAACATCCATGGCTATCGAAAATACAGTGTTTACAGTGAAGGCTGGTCTGCCGTCTGCCGGTGACGTTATAGTCATGTGCGCTCGACGAATAAGGGAAGGTTACACAATGACCCAAAAGCCCCAATCACGTATCCAATCTCAGCAGCCACGCCTCCGTTTTCAAAGGTCTCCGTTTCCCTCCATCCACACTGAGACAGAGCAGCAGCGTTTTAGAATGAAAACGGCCTCTCCAGCGTTTCCAAAACGCTCCGTTTTCGCGGCTCGAAAACTCCGGCGTAGTGTGGACGGATGGAGTAACCGTAGCAAAACTTATGCGATTTAAAACGAAAACGCACTAGTGTAAACGGGGCCTTAGTTGCAATGTAACTTGAATTCAACAAATGGACCATCAAAATAAAGTGTGAACGTATTTCCTATTCAATAGTTTTCTTCTTCTGGGCAAAGTCTTATTTATTTTAATGTGGCTGGAACATCATTAGTTTTTGGGATCAGTTGTTATTATTAGCCCCTTCATCTTTTTTTTCACAGATCGCCTACAGAAAAAAACTACTGTTGACTTGCTCATCAGCATACTATCATATCAAAAACATTGCAAGAATTAGATGCTTTGTTTCCAGTGAAGACTTTGAGAAACTTGTCCATGCTTTTATCAGCAGCAGGGTGGATTACTGTAATGGACTCCTCACTGGCCTTCCCAAAAAGACAGTCAGACAGTTACAGCTCATTCAGAACACTGCGGCCAGGATTCTGACCAGAACCAGGAAATCAGAGCACATCACACCTGTCCTCACATCTTTACACTGGCTCCCAGTTACACTCAGAATAGATTTAAAAGTATTATTACTGGTCTATAAATCACTAAATGGCCTAGGACCCCAATACATTACAGATATGCTGACTCAAAACAAACCCAACAGATCACTCAGATCGTTAGGATCATATAAACTAGAAACTTAAAGAGTTCAGTGAAAGCAGGGCGAATCAGTCTTCAGCTACTAACAGCGCCCCCTGCTGCTGGAATCAGCTTCCAGAAATGATCAGATGTGCTCCAACTTTAGGCACATTCAAATCATGACTGAAAACACATCTGTTTTGCTGTGCCTTTACTGAATGAGCACTGTGCTACGTTCCACAGATCACACTATTATGTCTTTCCTTTCTTTTTTATTCCTTTATAACCTGTTGTAACACATTTTTAATCTGTTTTTAATCATTTTATTCTTTGTTGTTTTATTCTTGTTTATGTAAAGCACTTTGAATTACTGTTTTGTATAAAATGTGCTATATAAATATTTTTTTAACCTATAGTTAAGCATTTAAATGTCACTTTAAGCTGAATACTAGTATCTTGAAAAATATCTAGTCAAATATTATGTGCTGTCATCATGGCAAAAATAAATGACATCAGTCATTAAAGCAGGGGTGCCCAAACTTTTGCTTGTGAAGGTCCAAAAGCCAAACCTGCTGTGGTTTCCATGAGTAATTTCCCACAAAAAATCAATATTTATATTAAAATATTAATTTCCCAATTTATTTCATAATAGTAAAACAATGCTGTATATTTGAAAAAAAGTATATTGAATTTATTACAGTAAAAACATAAACTATGCCATTAATGACACAATGGAGTTCAATGCTGAATACCCTAATCTGTCACCTGCCTTTGCCTTGATTTACTCACCAATGTCTTGTGAATTGCGTTGCATGACAGTATTCATAAATCATTTATTCATCCATTTTCTTTTCGGCTTAATCCCTTTATTAATCATGGGTCGCCACAGCGGAATAAACCACCAACTTATCCAGCATATGTTTTACACAGCGGATGCCCTTCCAGCTGCAACCCATCACTGGGAAACATCCATACACCCTCATTCACACACATAGGATCAACTTAGCTTTCCCAATTCCCCTATACCACGTGTCTCTGGACTTGTGGGGGGAAACGGAGCCATGCCAACACGGGGAGAACATGCAAACTCCACACAGAAAAGCCAACTGACCCAGCACAGGCTCTAACCAGCGACCTTCTAGCTGTGAGGCGATCGTGTTTCCCACTGCGCCGCCGTGACGCCCCACATTAGAATATAAGATATATCGTTTGTTTTGCTCTACACCAATATGATGCTCTGATATGTCCGCATCATCTTTTATAGCACACACGAATCTATTATTGGTGTCTTTGTTGTCTTCTGTAATCATACAGGTGTGTCTCAGTGACAATGGACTGCACATTTGCATACTGTAATCCTTTCCTACTGTAAGGCGTGATGGTTAAAGACCTAGAACTGAAATATTGTCGGTTCAATGAAAACAATCCTGTCACATATGGGGTGTTATAGAGTACTAAATATAGAGAGAAGAAAACAGTAAATCAGGGAGTGTTAGAATGAAGACATTTATTTAGACATTTCATTAAAGGTTACACGGATAAATAACAACAATCAATTAGTGCAATGCTGTTAGTGCAGTCAGATCTGAATATAGGTGCATTATTTATCCACACAATGAGTTTAATGATGTATATTATACACTTTTCTGGATATCCAACTAAGACTGAGACAGCATAATTCAGTAGTATCAAAAGGAAAATGATTATAAATATCAGACAAGAGGCAGGTGAGGACTAGTGGCGTTTAGTAAGTCTTTACTGCCACCTAGTGCTATTGAAACGACATTGCAACTTTCGGAAGTCAACGTTCATATGTCAGTGCATTGTAATACTGCACATTCAGTACATACACACATTTAACATATAGCCTATGATTTTTAGGTGCAGACGTGAATTCATATACATTTTCTTCATAAATATTTAATGAAGTATATATTAATGTGCTATTAAACGTAAACAATACCCTGATATTATATCAAAAGCAACAGTTGCTAATGTACAGTAAGTGAGGGACAAAACCTGCAAAAACAATATTAATGAACAGATCCGTAAATTCACGCACAGATAAAACAATAAATAAATAAATATGCATATTATATATACATATATATATATAAAATCACAAATACCTGCATAAATGAATATATAAATAGTGCGGGCAGATTAATAATTAAGTAAATTACACGAGGAATGATAAACTGAAAGTAGATTAATTATTTATATATTTAATTATGCAGGAATTTGTAGATTTGTATACATATTTATTTATTTGCGTATTTATTTATTGTTTTATTTATTGATGAATTTGTGTATGGATTTATTTATTTATGTATTTGGGTATTTATTTATTGTTTTATTTATGAAGAAATGTGTGGATTGATTAATTAATTAATTTAATTAATTAATTAATTAATTTATTTATTTATTGTTTTGCAGGTTATTGCAGGTTTCGTCCTCCTTATGTACGTACAGCGTCAATGAGCATAAAAATAAGCTATTATAAACATTAATAACGTTTACTATAATTAATGTGGTAGCATTGTAAATTGATTACAAATTAAAAACGTATAGCCTAATTTAATAAGATGAGTGTCTTTTTTATTGGGGGTCATATTATGAATGTTAATAATATTAATTAATGAAATATTAATAACATCAAAAACAGCAAAACTTAATTATCATTGTCAAAATAACACTCTAATGCTCAGTATTTCTACTTTGCTATGGCTTCTTTACTGATTTAGCTTTCTAAACGTGGCATTTGAACAAAAAATATTCATTTAATGACAAATTATGGCATTTTAATTTAATTTAATTTAATTTAATTTTGATTAAACAGCTAAAAACCTTATGATTAGAGGAAGCCCCGCCCACCCCGACATCTCATTGGACAGAAGTGCCGCTCCTAATGTATATTAACAATCAAACATGGACGCTGAGAGAGTGTTTGTGTAAAGTTTTTACATGATAAACCATAAACCACAGAAGGCATGTCCCTTTATGAATCATTACTGAAGTCATAAACATACAAGGTATGTGCGCTTTTAATGTTGAGACGCAAGCAGGGTGTATTTATCTGCGTTTTGTTGTTGATTGGCTCGGTCAGTGGCCTCAGTAATTGTGAACGTATTTTAATATAGCAGCCACCTGTTTAATTAGCTAATAATCAGGCATATTATGGGGTGCTTGCTATTTTAGATGAGAGTGAATTGTACTATAGGTCTTTATACAATATTCTTGTGCAATATAAATGATTTATAATTACAGCCATTTCGCTTTAAATACTTAAGGTACTCTGAAAGAGACCATGTAAATGAATACTTTCTTATGGCGACTACTAGAGATTAAACGTGTTCAAAATATCTACAAATATATTATTTTTATAATATATCTGTGATCTCTGTTTCTTCAGACATCAGACATTTGCTCTGGGCTTTTATCTGTTGGAGGAAAAAAAGATTAGAGCATTGAATCAAACAAACAAATACAAAAAGAGCAAGACACAATTGAGGTAAAGTTGGTTTTATATTCACACATTCAGACTTTCTCCTTGATTAAAAAGTATTCTTTGCACAATTCTATATGGTGAACTCATATAAGCAGCCACCGACTACCAAAGTACAAGTTCACAGTCAAATATATGGTGCTAATGTTGTTTTGAAGTGACTGATTTCATACCGAATATTCAAAGTATCATGGTAAACAATATAGGGAGCGTGTCACAAGTTGTCATTGAGCGAATGTGCGAATATAAAACCAACTTTACCTCAATCAAGACACAAATGTCATTTCATAATAATCATCATCATTTTATCATCATCCCAATACTTGACATTTTTATATCCCACTTCCTCAAATTTTGACCGTCCTCATATAAAACAATAATAAAATAATATTGTAAATGGATCTCATATATGACATTTGGAGAATTTTAAGCTGCTATTGAGTTCCATTATTACAAATGGACTTTTCATTGAATTTTGGTTTGTTTTTGTTTGTATATGAGCAATGCAAATGTCAACCTTGCCATGAAAAAATTAAGTTGTCATCATAAATAGCAAAACTCTTCTAATTTTTTTTTGTGTTTCCTTATATCTTACAGTGCTGTACAAATACTCAAAAATGTCTCGGTCAATGTTTTCAAACAATTATATTTGATTTACCAAAATCTCACAAGTGGAAATTTCACATCCATCACATCCATAACAGAAAAGTGTCTCATCCATAACGAAGCTTTTTCTTCATAAAAGCAAAAACGTAAATTAAAATAAAACCAACTATGTTTGTTCTATAGAGAGCCGGCACTTATCCTTGTGATTATCATTATTTCTTTTGGATTGTGCAGTTTAATCCACAGAATTTCTACAAAGTATGTTGTACACTGTAAACTCACACACTTTTTTGGTCACATCCATAACGCATGTGTATTTTCCGCATTTAAAGTATAAAAATAGTTTTCAGATTGATATTTTTCTGATCCCATAATTCTGTGTATATTTGTTTTAGAAAATGTAAACAGATGGTTCAATATAATGTTAACAAATACCTTATCTGTGCGTTTATGTTTTGAGTTTTTACTGCAAATGTCATATCCATAATGCTGGAATTGCTCATATACTGATTTTTAAGTTAGTTTTTTTTGTAAAATCCTTATTTATTTTTATCTTAATTTATTTCTTTAATTTGTTTATTTGGCAGGGACAGTGCACATTATTTAGCATTGCTTTAAATGCACCAGAATTTGACAAAAGGCTATTTTTCCTCCGTTGTCACTGGACAGATGTTAAAACTGTCACACCAATAACAATACCAAAATTATACAATGAATCAAGCATAACCAAAAAGAACTTAAATAGACTTAGTTAAATAGATCTTTATAAATAAAATGTATGTAAGTAAAGTACACTAAAACACCAAAATTTTGGAGATAGGAGTAGTTAAAATATATTTAAACAACAAATCATTAAAATGCCAGGCACAAACAGTAACATGAAAAGTAGGTACATGCTAATAAGAACGATGACATCTGATGTGTAAAAATAGTTTTTTCTTTTAAGAAGATAATAGTTTTTATATTATTTTTGTCCAGTTTATTGTTTATTTTATACTAATCTGTTCATTTATCTGTAAGTAAAGTGTATGCTTATTTAAAAAAGAAAGAACATGTAAAAATGTATCAATTATTTACATTTATTTATTTTATATTATTTCTCCTCTCTTGTCCTGGTTAATTTTGACACCCGATCCAGGTCTTAAATAATGTCCCTTGTTCTTATATTTAATAAACAACATGCACAATTTCTCATCCTACCGTGCAGATGCGGTTTCAGGGTACGGTCTGAAAGTCCCAGAATCTGAATCTTCTGTGGCTAAAATGTTTTGATGCCAGTAACCTCTGTCTGTGAATCCTGAAATAATATAATTAACTTTCTTAATCATCATTCTCACCTGTTTTACTATTTACCACAGTATGCATAACAAACAGACATACCTCTTGATGTAAAATCAAAGAAGTCATCGTCAAAAATGGACAACCTCCTAATTTTAAATGATCTGCTGCAATTAGAGGATTGGGTTATTAGTTGTGTGACATTCGCATATTTATGTCAATGAACTACTGAAATGTCAATGAAGTCACTTTGTTAAACTGTAGAGTTGAATTTTCAACATCAAAAGTCGACAGAGCAGAGATCGACATCCCATAATGCAATTCACAACCATAAATAAACACTTGTGAATCACAATATACTAAAACTGTTAATTAATATCTTTTACAGTGCGGTCAGATAGTTGAAACGGTAGGCTACAAATAATTAATTCGTTATGAATTAATTCATTATTCATAAATAATTAATTCACCAATGCCATCATCTATCACGGTGTTTCACATTAGACATTGTACGATGCCAAATTGGTTGACATCACACAATCCTAGTCTGAACGTCTGAATGTTCTTACCATTTATTAATGTTGAAATGTTCTTGCCCTGAAAATGTTTGCTGACATGGCATTAAATAATAATAAAAAAGCATTATCTTTTAAATGTTTTATTAAGGTGCTTTTAGGGGTGTATTTATGTTTTTTAATTGCATTATGGTGATGATATGGTGATGGATGTTTCATCCAACAACTTTTAACCTTGAAAAGTTTGAAAAAGTTACTTTTATGAGCATTTGTAGTAATTTACAGTGATATATTGTCTGATGTAGTGTTGTATATTATGCAACAAAAACCTTGTAATGAGCTGTCAATACATTTTTTTGTTATTTCCCAGACTTATTTCTCAGTATGATGATATTTAAACTAATAAAATGTCATCAACCAAAAACAAACACTTGTGAATCACAATATACTGAAACTGTTAATTAATAGATATCTTTTACAGTGCGGTCAGATAGTTGAAACGGTAGGCTACAAATAATTAATTCATTATGAATTAATTCATTATTCATAAATAATTAATTCACCGATGCTATCATCTGTCGCTGTGTTTCACATTAGACATCGCACAATGCCAAATTTGTTGACATCGCACAACCCTAGTCTAAACTTTGACCTTAATACATCTGTTGTCGAACAATGACTTTGGTTTTGATTCATTTAAAATATAATACAATGTTTTATATTCACTTTTATATTCAACAAAAACCTTGTAATGAGCTGTCAGTACATTTTCTGTTATTTCCCAGACTAATTTAATTATATTTAAACTGAATGTCATTTAAAATGTCATTAAAAGTTACTTTGTTAAACTGTAGAATAGAATTTTCAACCTCAAAAGTTGTGCAGAGATCGACATCCCATAATGCAATTCACAACCAAATAAACACTTGTGAATCACAATATACTGAAACTGTTAATAAAGATATCTTGTAGTGTGGTTACTGGTTAGTATGTACTGACCTTCTGGCTCTGTGAAAGACTACAATCATCACAACCGTAATGATGATAAGTAGAGCTAAAGCTGCTAAACTGCCGAAGAGAACGGCGTAGAAACCAGGTCCTCTGCTGTAATGCTCACAATGATCTCCATAGTACTTCTCAAAGTAAGAGCTTGCACAGCTTGACAAATGAAGAGGAAAGTAGGGAAAATTCATACCATTATTAAAGTAATATGCGTTTACATATTAAAATTAATCCACCTTTTTAATCTAAATGCAACCACCTTGAATATTTTTTGTAAAGAGCATGCAGATAAGATCTGTATTTATTACAATTTGCAGTGAAAAACATACTTGCACACTCCGCCATTTATTGCATTTTGGCATTGACCATGATGATTGCAGAAGTCCGGATTTGCTTTGCATGGGCCCACACACACCCATACTCCATACTCTAGCTCTTGTGTTAAGTTTTCAATATTCACTGGGCAGCTCACAAATGGTTTTACATCTGAAATATCTGCATATACAAATAAAAGTATATGTTAGGAGCCATATTTGAGAAACATTATATGGAACCATAATCATTGTGTCTATTAAATGAAGAGACACAATGATTACAATGTTAAAGGTGCTGTATGAAAGTTTTTGACTGTTCTGATGCATAAAAATACCATTATATGTTTGCATATATTTAAGAAACATGCTAAGTGAAAAGAATTTTATCTGAAAAACAATGCTGAAGTCAGATATTCTGCTTTGAAAATGCCGAATAGTTACGTGCCGGAACGTTTGTCTTTGTTTTGGTTATTTGGTCCCGCCCACTGCTAGTTTAGCCAATTATATTTTAGCACCCCGGGTTGCCTTGATCGGATTGAAAACCGATGTCCGGTGGACAGTAGTAGTCTCCGAAATGAGACGCAGATTCAGAGTTCCACATGAGGCTATTAATTAGCAAATAATATAAATATTATCAACGTAAACTTTAGGTGAGCAGGTTACATCAGCAACATTTCCATCTACCTATTTTTGTTTGCATTTTGGATATGCAAATAAAAAAACTGTTGATGGAAACGCCATGATGCACATAAATTTTGAAAATGCGCATAAAAAATTTATGCACATAACTGAGTAGGATAAACTTTTTATTGATAAGAAAAGATGCGCATAAACTGCGATGGAAACACTTTTACTGCATAAATTCCAGTGTGTAAACGGACAAACCAGCAGGCTGAGCACATCGTAAAACTCTGAGCACATCTGAAAAGTTATTTTGGTCATTCTAAAACGCCTTACCATTTCAGTAGTTGTGTTATTATATTATTAATGACCTCCAGAATCAAGAGCGTCTGTGCTCCGCCTCTGACACCTTCAAATGCCACCGTGCGTTCACTGCGTGTCAGGATTGTCTTTTGAGGTGCAAGTCATTTATTAAATGAAGAAAAGATTCACGCAGCTTCTCCTACCACAGTAAATTACGTTTTTACTGTTGATATTTGGCGGCAGTTAATCAGGAAGTGACGATTTTGTTCACTTTGACATGTTGGATGGAAACGCTGCTTTATTCGCACGTCTTTTATGCGGTAATTCAGTTTTGCGCATAAAGTTCATTCGCATTTTTGGATGGAAACATAGCTAGTGTAGCCCCGTGTCCCAACAACATGCTTCATGAAGAAATTTGCAGTGACAATAATTTGGCTGTTTGTACTTGACGAAACACGTCAGAAATATAAATCAGAATAGTGCACTCACTGCACTCCAACAAACTTGTAAGGTTTATAATGTTTAAGGTTTATAATCTTTAACATTATTAAATGTAGATGCTGAATCACTGATATGTGTTAGCTTGCACTGACTAGTGATGGGTCGTTCTTGAACGATTCGTTCATTTTGAACGAATCTTTAATATGACTCGGGAACAACGAGTCCTCTCAGGGAGTGATTCGTTCATCCGCGCATGCGCAGATTGCGCACAGATGTGCAGGTTTCGTTCATTTTTCAAGTCTTTTAATTCATTCATCACGTGAAAGACAAAAGCCAATCATATGCATTTAGAGCCGGAAAGAGATTTGATCCGTTCACCCCCCGAGTCCTCGGTCTGAGTCATGTCTCTTTACATTTTGTCACGTGATGAACGAACAAGAAGACTCGAAAGGTGAACTAGTCATGGCTCCTTTCGGCTCAGACTGTGTACATTGGTTGAGATTATATGGACTGTCCGTGTGACGTGAACGAACCACTGAAATTTGAAGACATGAAGATGTGAGCTGAGCAAAGAGGCAAAAATATCTTCATAGACAAAAGAGCAGGCAAACAGTGAATGATTATTTTCTCTTATAGCATTCTATTTATGACGTGTTTGTAGTGTGATCAACATTTGGGCTAGTTGTACATGTGTTTGGAAGCAATTGGTAACAGTTTAATAATATATTGGCAAATTGAACGAAATGAACGAATCTTTTTTCGAGTCATTTCGTTCATCTCGATGAACGAGACTTAAAGATCCGAGTCAGTAAAATGATCCGAACTTCCCATCACTAGCACTGACTCACAGTTCTGAAGTTTATTTTATATTCAAGATCTGAGGTGAACTATCTGCTGCTGCTTTCAGTGCAAGGCAATAAATGTCATGTAAAATGACATTTAAGCTCACAATGTTAGAATTTAACACTGAATAAAGCACATGAGGTGTACTTGAGGTAATCGAGGTAAACTTGGTCATTTTTTTTATCCTGTTGTTCACCTGTAAGAATTAGAAACCGTTTCTAAAATATAAATTCGAGGTGTTGGTTTGGACAAAAACTTCTTTTAATATGGAGAATATTCCTTCTATCGGGTGCCATTGCTTTTAGTTAGAACACGACTTAAATCAGCCTTTAGGCTTGATAGTTACACACATTTCTGTTGGTGTCGTCAATCTGGCAACTCGCGATTGTGTTTGATTTGAACCAGGTGTGCAATACCTAGTTCAACCACTGGGGGTCAAACTTACATACTGCACCTATTAAATGAAGTGTACATCATTACAAAATTAAACATAAACTTACCCAATATTTCAACTTTCCCCATGGTTATTTGGGTGACCTCAATTGATGCATTAAGAGCTGCGCTGAGATTTGTAAATGATTCAGAGTCATTTAATATTCTTTCAAGCGTTTGCCCCAAATTGTTATTTAGAAACTGTATTTGGGTGTTGTTGTTGGGATAGTTATATTCTGCAGTGCTTTCGGCAATAACACTGCCTTGTCTAGATGGAGGAAAAAAAACATTAATGTCATTTTACATGGCAAATGTTTGCAATAAATGCAATTCAGAAGAAATCGACTCACATTAGTCTTGTAATGGACACGTTTTTGAAGTTTTGTGCATCTGCCTTTTTACAAAAGATAAAAAGCTGTAAAACAGAAAATAAATCATTTTTAATTTGCATGTAAATATTATTAGAAAGGATTCGGGGCATTTCATTTATGTCTCCTCAATAAGATCTGTAATTACCTCATAACATACAGTTAACTAAATTTGTTCAAATGTATTGCTGTAAAAGCATCTCATTTAACTTCAGACCTCTTTGTTTTGATTGATTTGTTAAAACTTTTATAGATATCAATGATGAAAATGTACAATTTTCTTTATTTATTAGATTGTTCCTGATTTACTTATTTTTTTCTGAGCAAAAGATGATCGGTGATAGGTGATCATAACATTTTTCCATTCAGTTTAACAGTGGTTTATATAGCAAATTTCTGACAGACACATTTCGAACAGTCATTTGATATTAAAGGCTGTGCATCCCCAAAATACTAATTCATTGCAATTTTGAATCATTATGCATTGCCACTATTCCACTAGGTTTTACCCACTAAATTTTTTATAATTTTAAATTGAATTATATTTGTTATGACAACTTAAGCTCATGTATTTTTTAATATGTACAGATTTGTATAAGAATGTTTTTTTTTCTTTCAGTTTTATATAAATATGACACTGAATCACACCCATGCTTTGACAGTTTATTTGAAACATCAAAGTTGTTTAGAGCTTGTTAAGAATTTACTGTGTGTTTATAAAATAAGTTCTGGAAAATGAATTTGTTGTGGACACTAAAATTGAATGTCTGAACTAGGGTTGGGTCGATAGACGTCACAATGCTGAGCCGGCAATCCTCTGCCCTGACTCCCTCGCAGCAGCAGCCAGCTCGCAAAATGATTTGGTTATGGGTAAAACAAAGACTGTGCTTGTCAGGTTGGCTACAAACAATTAATGAATAATTAATTAATTCATAACGCATAAATAATTAATTCACTGCCGCCTATGACGACAATGCCATCGTCCATCGCGATGTTCACATTAGACATCGTATGATGGCAAATTGGTCAACATCGACCAACCCTAGTCTGAACGTTAACCTTAATGCATCTGTTGTCGAACAATGACATTGGTTTTTATTTATCTAAAATTTAATACAATGTTTTCTATTCATTTTATTCTTTAAATGTTGTCACCATGACAATTTTTTTATTATCATGTATTAACACTAAAAATCTTATTTTTCATTTATTTTTAATTGTATATTTATTAATGCTCTTACCGTTTATTAATGTTGAAATGCTCTTTCCCTGAAAATGGTTGCTGATATGGCATTAAATTAAAAAAAAATCATTATCTTTTAAATGTTTTATTGAGATGTTTTTAAGTTAAAATATCAAATTTTTTGCTGTACGATAGATTGCATTAAAATATATTGCAATAAATTATATTATTGTCATTTTATGCCACTCATTATCTATTGCCAGAATGACAATATAATATCACAATGCAAGTACACTCTTCCAAAGAACACATGATATTTTATTATTATGATTATGATATTCATGTCATTTTTACAACTTAATAATCAGGCATTGGAAACAGAATGTGAAAACACATATCCTAAATAAAAAATAATAAATGTTAACAAAAATACCAAATCTATTTTCAGTCGTCAGACACCCACATGAAAATATACTAGTAATTAGAGTATAGTAAATACAATACTGTTTTTAACCATACTGACACTGACACCTCCAATATTGATAGAGAAGCTGCGCAATCAGCTAAAATGTTGCTGTGTTGTGGGATAAGTCCATATATTGATTATCGTGACAGGCCTCGGTGTCAGTAAACAATGTGAAAATCTGAAAGCTTTAAAGTGCCTTAAGAAGGGGAACTAGAATGATTTACCTCATGCTGTAAGATGGAAATCAGGTTTTTTGTTTTCGCAGAGTTTGGATTTTGATATTCTGAATAATTCAGTCCAAGCCTGAGAGAGATATTTGCTTTCCTTGTGGGTATATCCCCAGCTGAAATTGAACAGTAAATTGAAATAGACTTCATTACTAGAACATAAGGTACATTGCATGAGTTTACTGGTTTCAAAATATTGTGCAAATTCCTTTTGTAATAAAGGTACTTTTAGGAAATCAGTTGTCTGTGTGGATGGTTACATTAATTTATTAATTCATTTTTCTTTTCCTTAGTCCCTTATATATCAGGGGTCGCCACAGTGGAATGAACTATTTCGGCATATGTTTTACAAAGCGAATGCCCTTCCAGCAGCAACCCATTACTGGGAAACACCCATAAACATTCACATTTATACACACACACACCTAAGGCAGGGCTTAATTTGTGCACACTGGCTCCGGATCTGGCATCTCTGAAATCTGATCCGGCACCTAATTTTACGGATCCCTCTCCTCAACCGCCCTCGCCCTTTAGTTCATCCAATTCAATTCTCTGGACTGTGAGGGAAACCAACTGGCCCAGCCGGGACTCAGCAACCTTCTTGCTGTAAGGCGACAGTGCCAAACATTGAACCACCATGCTGCCGGATTGTCACATTTTTATCTTAAATTTTTTTTTGTGCAGAATCTATCTTTACTGTAACTAATTCACAACAAGGATCTGGGGGTTTGCGTTATTATCGTTTCAATACCCATTACTCACTAAAATGTATAATTTAAAAATAGCATAATGAATACTCACTGATAATCGCTATGGACGAGTCCACTGTTAAATTGCAATAAGGTCCTTCAATGTTATCTTTACAGTGACATTGGCATTTCCCTGTTGTTTTATTGTAGCTGCATGGAGATCCATGACACTGACACTTTTCTTGACAATCCTGAGCTGTTGAAAGAGAACTGAAAGCTGTTGTGAAAAAAGGAGTTTGTGGTGACGAAGAGGTTTTTTTGGTACTAGAATGAGGAGAGGATAGTGCTTCAAGAGTGGAGCTTGACTGAGATGAAGTAGAAATGCTAAATGTTGAGGCTGTACGAATTGTGGTTTGATTTGAGGTGGGATTGGGGGAAATGGTACTGGAGGAGGCAGGTGGTTCTGAAGATGTTGTTTTAATGGGTTCCAGTGTTGAAAATGTTGAATTAACTGACTGCGTTGAATGTTTTCCTGTGCTTGCGGTTGAACTAGTGGTTTGTGTTTGACTTGTTTCATTAGCAGGACTTGACGGGGTAAATGTTGAAGTGCTCTTACCGTCAGTAGTAGATGATGGTGAGAATGGAGTTGGGATTGTACTTGATATTGTATTTGTTACAGCTGGACTATTTTTAGATGATGTAGATTCCAGACTGCTGTTACTTGTAGACAATTTTGAAGTTGTTGTGCTTATAGGGGTCACTGGTGTTGTAATACTTAAATAAATTGATGATGTACGTTCTGATTCTGTGGTAGAAATAGCAGGACTGGTTT
>CAIGQQ010031610.1:665370-676676 GCA_903798035.1 Danio albolineatus
GGACTGGTTTGTGTATGTTCGCTTGTGGTTTCTTCTACAGGAGCTGACGATATTTCTCTTGTAAACTCAGTTATAGATGATGTATTCTGCTCTTCTGTTGTAGAAGTTAACGAAGATGGAGTGGTACTTGTTGTGTATAATGTAGTTTCTATTGTGGAAGTTTCAAACGTTGTTGTAGTCACAGGGGACTTTTCTGTTGTAAATAGTGTAGATTCTGTTATTGTTGGAGACGTATCAGGACTGGTTTGTGTATGTTCACTTTTGGTTTTTTCTACAGGAACTGATGATATTTCTCTTGTAAACTCAGTTATAGATGATGTATTCTGCTCTTCTGTTGTAGAAGTTGCGGAAGATGGAGTGGGACCCGTTGTGTATAATGTAATTTTAGGTGTAGGTCCAGTTTCCATTGTAGAAGTTTCAGTTGTGATTGAAGTCACAGATGACTCTTCTGTTGTAAATGGTGTAGATTCTGATGTTGTTGGAGAAATAGCAGGACTGGTTTCTGTATGTTCGCTTGTGGTTTCTTCTATTGGAGCTGATGATATTTCTCTTGTAAACTCAATTATAGGGGATGTATTCTTCTCTTCTGTTGTAGAAGTTACTGAAGACGGAGTTGTACCTGTTGCGTATAATGTACTTTCAGTTGTTGGTCCAGTTTCCATTGTAAACATTTCAAATGTTATTGTGCTCATCGGGAACTCTTCTGTGGTTAATGTTCTTGATTCTGTTATTGTTGGAGAATTAGTAGGACTGGTTTGTGTCTGGCTTGTGGTTTGTTCTAGAGTTGCTGATGACATTTCTGTTGCAAACTTAGTTGTAGATGATGTATACTGCTCTTCTGTTGTAGAAGATACCAAAGATGTAGGGCTAACTGTTGTGTATAATGTAGTTTCTGGTGCTGGCTTACCCAACATTGTAGAAATTTTGAATGTGGTTGGGGACTCTTCTTTGGGAAATTGTGTAGATTTTGTTATTGTGGTAGAGATAGCAGGCCTGGTTTGTGTCTGTTGGTTTAAAATTGTTTGATTTCTAAACTCAGTCAACGTTGTAGTCTGATCCTCTGTTGTAGAAGTCACCAAAGATGGAAAAGTATCTTTTGTCAGTAATGTTGTTTTACATACAGTATACTACATTTGCATTAATCAATTTAATTGTAGAGCTGTGAACACCTTCATATTTCACATACCATGGATTATTAACAGCATGGGTTTTTTAAATATATCTTCAGTCTTTATGCTAGATTTATACCAGAATACCTCTCAACTATTTGAAGTTGTATAAATTGCTATTATATTGAAATGACAAAGATCTTTGTGGCCATTTTTATTTTGAAGACACTGGGTACATTGTGAACTGAGCTCACATTACTGGAAGACATGATTATTGCATTGTCTTTTATATATTACACAATTCCAGTGAAAGAATTGTCAATCTATGTTATTTTAAATCTAGTATCTTGTTTGTCTTTTGTCATTATCTTGCTTACTTTCATTTATTAACACCAACATATATTTTTGTTTTGATTAGATTGTTTAAAGATTACAAATAAAATTCAGTAGAAACGTACCTGTTTGTGCGTCAGTGTAGATGAAATCCACCAGTAGAAATAAGGCAATAAAGTACAGTATTTTCCATAGATACATGTTTAGATTGTTCCTGTTAGGTGGTTGTTTTAGTTTGAAATGAAAATGATTTGGCCAAATGCAAATACACCAACCATCAGTCTGTCTCCTCTGTTAAATTTCAACATCAACCAGCGAGATGATGTGTGCGTGCTCCCTGCAAACAATAAATGTCATAAGGTATGGCCTCTTTTGCGTTAAAAAACATGTTCACACCTTAAGTAAACCACAGTACGCTGATTGGAAGTTTATGTGGTTTTGAGATGTCAGAACAGTTATACGACCTCGTCTGCACATGTTACACCCTTTCCAGAGAAATCACTAAATCATTTATTTTGGGAGTGCACTTATTGTAAAGTTTTTTGGCTTGACTTTTCCAATTTAATAAAAAAAATCTTTTTTCCAAAGTTTTGTATTTCCCCAAAAAATTGTATTCTGTTTACTCTCTGAATGTAGATCCAAAACTCATTGTAAATATATGATTAATTTATTGCTTTTTTGGCTAAATTTTACATCCACAAATGTAAATTTTCAAAACAAAAACACCCTTTTTATTTTCAGAAAGGACTTTTGATTTATATGTGAACTCTTTAAAAGACTCAAACAATTAAATTGCATGTAAAACTCCTTCTTGGTGTAAATCATTTAAACTTGTTTCATTTGCTGGATTATTATGTAACTCTTTTTGTCCCTTTGTTCATATTGTATCTTTGTAATGTTCTTTCTTGCAGAATAACAAAAAAAAAAGAAAAAAAAAGAAATTAGAAGAATACACTTTCTCTTTTTCATTTGTTTGTATTTGTTCTCAGCTGTGATATATATATTTAAGACGATAAGAAATGTTTAAACACATCAGTAAATATAGTGTATTACAGTACGTACAATAAATCACCAAAGTTTTAAGCTCAGTGGCTATTCCAGTTTCATGCACTGCAATTTAGTTTAGTTGTTTATCAATCAAAAACAATAACAAGGACAAAAAAAAATACGGGAACACTTTATTTGGATGGTCCATTTGAGTATTAGTAGACAGTCTGCTTAATATCTGTTGATACTGACATTTAACAGACATTTAACTGACTATAAGAAACCTTGCAAGTACATGTCAATTTACACTAACCCTAACCCCAAACTAATTGTCTACCTATAATCTAAAAAGAATTAGTTGCAATGTAACTTAAATTCAACAAACGGACCATGAAAATAAAGTGTGACCCAAAATACAAACAAAAAAGCCAATTACCTGAATGTTTGACATTTGTTGCATCCAATATAATTCTTTCCCAATACTATAATCCAGGTGAATTATGATGCCTGAAAGCAGTGATTTCTTGTTTACATTTATAAAGTGTTTTGCTAATAGTCTAATAGACGATGGACTGGAAAATCACTCTATAATATTTCACTCTATCATGTTACACCCTTCAGGAACTAATAGGTTGAAGAGTTAATCCTGCAAACGTAGGCGCTTGTTTGAACCAGTCAGAATACAGGAAATAAACTGACATGTTTCAGAAGTTGCTGTGCGGTTGCCATGTTATCCATAGACATTGCTTGGGTCACTCCTTCGATGTAGGTCTGTGAGCCTTTTTCTTTTTTCCACTTGTGTTATCTTATGCCAAAAGTCGTAAATCAGCAACACCACTCCTCAACAAGCCAGAAGATTTCGGGTATCACTCATGTCCATCACACAAACAATGCAGTTCCTGAAACGTAATACCTAATATTGTAATACTTGGTAACGTTGGTTCCTTTTGTTCTCATGACGTTCTATAAAAAGCAGTGCTCACTTTGTTTTAATCAATTTTGCATGGCAACCACAGGAAAACAATGGTATTAAATATGTTCTTGACCTATGGTCACGTTCACCACACCTGTTTGCCATTTCAAAATGATTTTGAGTCCTACAATATATCCTTAGTCATCTTGCATAAAACCAAAAGGCATTTCTACATAAATGTCAAGTAAACCTTGGTAAAAAAAATATATATTTTTTTATTAAAAGAGCATTATTATTATATTTCAAAGGTAATTATCCACCAGGAAAAAGTGTGGTAAAAATGGAATACTGTTATATAATAATATAAATGATATTTAAATAATGTTATGTTCATTTAAATTTATAAATGTAAAAAAGATGCCCATAACACACAGTGCTTACAAACCTGTTTAAACCAGCCTAATTTAGCTTGATGGTTTAAGATATACAAAACGAGATTGAGAGACACAGCAATAACAAAAAAAATCCAGAAAAATGTGTTTCAAAAAAAGTGAGAAATTAATTTGCATTTCTGACTGAAATAAGTATTTGATCCCCTATCTGTCAGCAAGATCTCGGGCTCCCAGGTGGATCTTATTCAGGTAACGAGCTGACATTGGCTGCCCTCTCAGCTTGTTACCTGTAGATTCCAAACCCTTCACCATGGCCAAGACCGAAGAGCTTTCCAAGGATCTTTCCAAGGAAGATTGTGGACCTACACAAGGCTGGAATGGGCTACAAGACCATCGCCAAGCAGCTGGGTGAGAAGGCGACAACAGTTGGTGCACTTATTCGAAATGGAAGAAAAATAATTTAACTGCCAGTCTCCCTCGGTCTGGAGCTCCATGCAAGATCTCACCTCGTGGAGTTTCAATGATAAAGAGAACGGTGAGGAATCAGCCCAGAACTACGCGGGAGGAACTTGTCAATGATCTCAAGGCAGCTGGGACCATAGTCACCAAAAAAACTGTTGGTAACATGCTACGCCGTGAAGGACTGAAATCCTGCTGTACCCGCAAGGTCCCCCTGCTCAAGAAAGCCCATCTAAAAGCCCGTTTGAAGTTTGCCACTGAACATCTGACTGATTCAGAGGAGCACTGGGTAAAAGTGTTGTGGTCAGATGAGACCAAAATCCAGCTATTTGGCATCAACTCAACTCGCCGTGTTTGGAGGAGGAGGACCGCTGCCTATGACTCTAAAAACACCATCCCCACTGTCAAATATGGAGGTGGAAACATGCTTTGAGGGTGTTTTTCTGCCAAGGGGACAGGACAATTGCACCGGGAGGATGGATGGGGCCATGTACCGTCAATTGTTGGGTGACAAAACTTCAAGGCAACAAAGGATTGGCTCAAGAAGAACCATATTATGGTCATGGAGTGGCCTAGTCAGTCTCCAGACCTTAATCCTAAAGAAAGTCTGTGGAGGGAGCTGAAGGTTCGAGTTGCCAAACAGCAGCCACGAAACATTAATGACTTGGAGAGGATCTGCAAAGAGGAGCCAAAATCACAAACCTTGTGGCCAAGTACAATAAACGGCTGAACTCTGTGATTGCCAACAAAGGTTTTCCCACCAAGTACTAAAGCACGTTTTTTACAGGGATCAAATACTTATTTCATTCATAGAAATGCAAATTAATTTATAACTTTTTTTTTAAAACTCATTTTTCTAGATTTTTTTTGTTATCTTTTTCTTTCTCTTTTTCTTTAGATTTTTTTGTGTAGCTCACTGTTCAAATAAACCTGGCATTAAAATTATAGACTGATCAGTTCTTTGTTGGTGGGCAAACTTACAAAATCAGCTGGGGTTTAAATCTTTTTTTCCCCACACTGTATATGTATGTATGTGTGTGTGTGTGTGTATATATATATATATATATATATAGATATATATATATATATATATATATATATATATATATATATAGCGGGGCTATAGAACATCATGTATTTTAAAAACAAACTTAGACTGAGCAATCCCAGACATCAAACTCACAGTAGACTGAGCTCAGGAAAAAAGGAGTGGAAAATACACTATAACATTTTATAGCATTTATGACCCATCAGCACATATTCTGTGCTGGTCTGTTACAATACTTTCAATATGTGTGTGCACAACGCAAGCCAAACAGCGAGTATTGCCTTCAATTGGATAGACGGACTGAGCACACATTTAATAATCATACCATAATTCAATTCAATTCATGTTTATTTCTAGAGCGCTTTTACAATGTAGATCGTGTCAAAGCAGCTTAACATAGAAATTCTAGTGAAGTCCAGATTTCAGAATTGAAGTTCAGTTTAGATGTGTGTGTGTGTGTGTGTGTGTGTTATACAATATATGTAACAGCCTGCAGACTTGCTTATTGTACTGATTTTAACAAATGATGAAGGACTTAAATATTGCATATTTTTTCATTAGTGAAAGTAGAAGATGAAACTGTAGACTGAATCCTACACAAGGTACTTTTATATAAATGCACCAAACCCATCTAGTGTTTAGGCTCATTTTTTGTTTTATCTGTCTGTTGACATTATGCTTTCAGCTAAGAGCCGAAGCAGGTATTGGAACTAGGCATGGGCCGGTATAAGATTCTGACGGTATGACAACCTTGGATAAAAACATCACGGTTTCAGTGTGACGGTATTGTGATTACTGCTCTAAATTAAGTTCTTTTTAAATGTCTGGCTAAAAAACAACTTTTTTTAGCCTCTGAACACAATATATTTTATTTTGAGAAACATTTAAAGTATTTTGGAGCAGTAAACATGTCTAAATAATTCTAAAGTGAATCATTGACTTCTGCAGTCTTCATTTGTTTCAATAACACAGATTTCTTTACAATTTAAAACGCCTATGTTTGGAGATCTTTTCTGTTGGAGATACTGCTGTCCTAAAAACAAATAAATAAATAATTAGATTAAAAAAATCTTACTCATATCTTAGGAACGGTATAGCAGAAAATGTTGGCGGTTTTAAAACCTTGACTATTCTAAGCCGCAGTATACCTTTAAAACGGTTATCGTCCCATGCCTAATTGGAACCTAATTAGATTTTTAATCGTAAAAAAATAATAATAATAAATTCTTTTATTATTTTTACATATAATCATGAACACATTTGTTTGTAGAGAAAGTAATTTGACCGTGTGCTGCCATTAGTCATTTCCCCATATGCAAATGAATCGGAAGTTCTAAACAAATCACACAAAAGAGTTTACTTCTACATAGGAATAAGCTGAATAGACTGTAGCAACTGAAGCGTTTTCTTCTTCTTCTTAAAACTCTCTCAAACTACTTGTGTGGAAAATATACTACTTCTTTTTTTTTTTTTTACTGAGCTTTAAAAATAATTAATTGTACAGCAGAAATATCTAGAAGCTTTGCCACTCAAACTTTACTCCACACTTCTGTCCACTGACAGCACAATATAGACATATACATACGTAAATACATAAAACATACAAGCTTCATGTGAAAGTCAAGCTTTGCGTCTATTTCTGAAAAAATCATACTACTTCTATTTTTATAATGTAATGTAATGTAATGTGTATTTATATAGCGCATTTATTGTGTATGGCCATACACCCAAAGCGCTTTACAATCATGAGGGGGTTCTCTCCACACCACCACCAGTGTGCAGCATCCACTTGGATGATGCGACGGCAGCCACAGGACAACGGCGCCAGTGCGCTCACCGCACACCAGCTATTGGTGTAGTGGAGAGACAGTGATAGAGCCAATTCGGAGGATTGGAAGGCCATGATCGTAAGGGCCGATTGAGGGACTTTGGCCAGGACACCGGGGTTACACCCCTACTCTTTTACGAGAAGTGCCATGGGATTTTTAACGACCACAGAGAGTCAGGACCTCGGTTTAACGTCTCATCCGAAAGACGGCGCCCACTGACAGTATAGTGTCCCCTTCACTTTTACTGAGGCATTAGGACTCACATAGACCGCAGGTTGAGCGCCCCCTGCTGGCCTCACTAACACCACTTCCGACAGCAACCTAGTTTTCCCATGTGGTCTCCCATCCAGGTACTGACCAGGCTCAGCCCTGCTTATACTGATGAGAATTACTTAATTTCAAGTTAGCATAAGAATTTGAGTAACTTTAAATATTTATGAACCATTTGTCACCCTGGACCACAAAATCAGCCTTCTGTTGCATGTTTATTTTTGGCAGTAGCCATTTTCCTTTTAAATAGTTTCAATTTTCCTTTTATGCCAAAAAATAACTAAATTTATTGTTTTAAATTAAATAAAGCTCATGTTCCATGATGACATTTTGTAAATTTCCTACTGTTAATGTCTGAATCAGGGGTCACCAATCTCCAATCTCTGGTGCTGGAGGGCCAGTGTCCCTGCAGGGTTTAGCTCCAACTTGCCTCAACACACCTGCCTGGATGTTTCAAGTATACCTACTGTAATAAGACCTTGATTAGCTTGTTCAAGTGTGTTTGATTAGAGTGGGAGCTAAAATCTGCAGGACACCGGCCCTTCAGGAACAAGTTTGGTGACCCCTGGTCTGAATAATGTGCATTGCTAAGAACTTAATTTGGACAACTTTAAGGGCAATTTTCTCATTTTTTAGACTGTTTTGAACTCAAAATTAAGTTTTCAAATAGTAATTTTCAATATTGTCCTGTCCTAACACACCATACATTGATGGGAGTCTCACAGATTCAACATATACATTTCATATATACTGTAGCATAAATCTCAATTTCCAAAAGCGTACACTTAAGATTGGGTTTGTGGTTCTTTAAGACTGCAACTATGTCTATTTATGAAAGCCGAGTTAACTAAGATGACGTCAATGAATAAAAAAGGGGGTGAGCTGAGAGAAGTAAATCTGATTCATGTTTCCTCATTCCATGTGGACATTCATGTTGTCTTTTTAGGGTGCGGTTTGACCTTAAATTAATAATGCATCTCTCAAATAGTATCCTGTAGTGACTTTAAAAGGGTTTGTGTTCAGTATTATTTACAGTGTACAGTTTGTTTTATTTCTGTATTTTTTGTTTAAGTAATACTTAATTAAAAAAATTAAAATCACCTAATCATTTACTCTCCCTTGTGTGGTTTTTTTAAACCTTTGAGTTTCTTTAGATTTAACACTATAGAAGATATTTTGAAGAATGCTGGTTGCTGGCACACATTGATTTCCAAATATAAGTAAATAAAATTATATGAAAGTCAGCAGGTATCATCAAACAGTATTCTTTCTTTCTTTCTTTCTTTCTTTCTTTCTTTCTTTCTTTCTTTCTTTCTTTCTTTCTTTCTTTCTTTATTTCTTTATTTATTTATATATTATTTATTATTTGAACAGAAAAAATAAACTCACATGGGTTGAACTTGAAGTTTGGTTTTGAATAGGTTTTTAAATGCTGTCAGTCAAATTTGAATGAGATGCTAATGGTCTACTCTGATTCATTGATTTATGCTAAGCTAAGCTAAAAGTGGTCCCGCCAGAGCCAGAGATTGGCAGAATAAAATCTAAATTGTTAACTGTTTAACTTTTGTGGCATTGTAAAATTAGCCTGTTGCCTATTGTAAGTGATATGCTAATGGTCTATTTAGGGCTGGGCAATTAATTGAAAAAGAAATCGAAGCTATAATCGATAAATTGGTATTAAATAAATTGGTAAATCTTGTGCATAGTATTCTGTAGTGGCTTTGAAATGGGATGTGTTCAGTATTATTTACAGTATACAGACATTGCTTTTATTTCTGTATGCTAATGCTTTTATTATTTTAAAGGGATAGGTCACCCAAAAATTAAAACTACCAAATCATTTACTCTCTTTTGTGTGGTTTTAAACCAGTTTAACACAAAAGAAAATACTTAAAGAATGCTGGTTGTTGGCACACTTTTATTTCCATATTGGTCTAAGTAAATAAAATGATATGGAAGTCAGTAGGTATCGTCAAACACTGTTCTTGAAAAAAAAAAACTTATTTTTTTGTTGAAAAATGAAACTCACTTAGGTTTTGAACAAGTGAACCTTGAGTAAATGCTGTCAGTCAAATTTGAACAAGATGTTAATGGTCTAATCTGATTCAATGATTTATGCTAAGCTAAGATAAAAGTGGTCCCGCCAGACCCAGAGATTGACTGAATTGAATTGAAATTGGCAACTGTTTAACTCTAGTGGGATTGTAAAATTAGCCTATTGCCTGTTGTAAGTGAGATGCTAATGGTCTAATCCGATACAATGATTTATGCTAAGCTAAGCTAAAAGTGGTCCAGCCAGACCCAGAGATTGGCTATCTAATCATTTATTGCTTTTATACTTTTTAAGGGATAGTTTACCCAAAAATAAAAATTACCCAGTCGTTTACTCTCCCTTGTGTGGTTTAACACAAAAGAAGATATTCTGAAGAATGCTGGTTGCTGGCACACATTATTTTCCATATTGGTTTAAGTAAATAAAATCATGTGGAAGTCAGTAGGTATCGTCAAAAACTATTCTTGGAATAAAAAAACGTATTTTTTTTTGTTGAACAGAAAAAAATAAAATTGCAAAATTTGCGAGAGATCTTAATGGTCTAATCTGATTCAATGATTTATGCTAAGCTAAAAGATTTGGACTGAATAGAATCAAAATTGGTAACTGTTTAACACAAAATAAGATATTCTGAAGAATGCTGGTTGCTGTAAATAAAATTATATGAATGTCAGTAGATATTTATTTTTGTTGAACAGAAAAACAAATTAAAATAGGTTTTGAACAAGTGAAAGGTGAGTAAATGCTAACAGAGATTTCATATTTGTGTGATCTGTCCCTTTAAAGTTTATTTTTCATATTTGCATTTATCATAATTGTCATTTTAGTTCATTCTGCTGCTACTTTAATTAATTGCCAAGTTTTTGGTCATGTCATATTGGCGACAATACTAATTTTAAATAACTGTTTTGTTGTAAATTGCAGAACAGAACATTCAGTTTTGATTCAGTTTGGATAATAAATTCTACGTCAGCTGCTCATTCTTACAGTTCATCCATTAAACATTCAGACACACCAATGGTACATTTATATTAAGCTATACATAGCTTCCCCAACCCTCATTAAACATTATAAATTGCTTTGTACTCAAACTGAATCACATCTTATCTTTCAAACAGCATTAGATTCACTATATCTACAATCAAATTTAATGGCTTGAGCTGTTTCTTTACCAATCTGAAGTCACTGTAATGTCTTTAAAAATATATTAGCAGTGATTTACAGCATGAAGCAAAATCCGAATTGATCAAAACAAGACACACAATCCTCTATAAATCATTGGCTTGGCTCATAACTCATTTATTACCTTTGCATTTCATGAGCTTACCTCAGAATTTGAGCTCTCCTAGGAATATTAAATATGATTTAATACCAGAACATGGGTGTATGAGATACATCAGCACATCGCTTGCTTTAAAGGGAGTTACACAATTGTGTGCAAACATTTATAGGTTTTGATCAGTTGACCCGAAATGAAACGAGGAAGAATGTGTGTTTTGAATATCAGTATGAGTTCCTCAGGTTAAATCATTCATTAATTTCTTTTTGCTAGTCGATCATTTTTCGTCAGCGATGAACGAGGACTGGATAAAGTGAGTTTGCAATGGTTTAATGATTACAGAATTCACTTTCAGTTGCCTTGCTTTTGACTTCTATGGTATTATTTAACATAGAAACGTTCATCAAGCAGTGCATGAATGTCTGATGTTTAAATTGCTGATGTTTATAGTCCAAAAATGACATCTTTTGTTTAGAAAAAAATACAGAAATACAATGTACATAATAACTACTGAGATGCAACAACAACAAAAACACAAAAGAAATCATGAACTCTTTTGCATTAATAGTTCTTCTTTTGGTTTCACTGCTCCACCTCCTCCTGACTGTCTGTTTTAACCTCTCTTGAAGCTGCT
>CAIGQQ010031610.1:687727-714796 GCA_903798035.1 Danio albolineatus
ATTATTATTATTATTATTATTATTATTATTATTATTATTATTATTATTATTATTTTACATTTTTTAATGAGCTTATTACAGTAAAAACAAAACAATCTCATTTATAACAGAATTATACTAGCTTTTGCCTTGAATTGCATGCCAATGTCTTCTGCATAGTCCTTTATCTGTTCAATGACAGTATTTATATTTTTAAAAATCAGATTCATTTACAAGATTTAATTGAAACATTTAATTTCAGTTTGCTTTTTTTTGTAGCTCAGCAATAAAATGAACAAATAAAAACTGTAAGCAGCGACAAAAGGGGCCTCATACTAACAAAAAATGTTCAGTCAAATTAGAAATGACAATCTCTGTGTTAACGGCATTTACTCCAAGCCTCTAAGTTTGGATGGTGGGCCAAATCAGAGGTTACGATGGGCCAACTTTGGCCCGTGGGTCCTACTTTGGGCATCTCTGATTTAAGATTTATTGCAATAAGAAGGAAATCACTACTTTTTAGTATTAATGCCAACAGAATCTTCCTCAGAACAACTTCCACTTATACTGTACTGTATCAATCACTTTTTTGTGTAACATCTTATAATAAGGTTTAACTTGGTTTTAATATTAATTTACAACATTAGTTGCCATTAAGAGTATTACATACATAAGTATTTTATCGTATAAGAATATACACAGTAACTAATACTTTTTGAACTTGCATAACTTGTATGCTAATCTATTACTATTTTTGTTACTTTATATAAGATAAATAACCAAACTACAAGAAAAGAAAATGATAAAACTGTTTAAACATTATACAGAGGGAACTAATAAAATTAATAAAATGGCTAATATATATTATTATTATTATTATTATTGTTGTTGTTGTTGTTATTATTGTTGTTGTTGTTTAATGTAAATTCATATAGCCTATTAATATTTCTATAGTAACAAAACTTCAACATAAGTTAAATTGGAAATTCACACTATTAATAAATAAACATTAGTGTAAAATAAATGCTATAAAAATGCAATGCGCTAACTAATACAGCCTTTTATCTCAAAAAACTTTAGTAAATAGCTTTTATCAAATAGTTTGCATGCAATATGTTAATTTAAACCAAACTAAATTTAAAAAAGAATACAATTATATAAGCATACAGAGGGAACTAAAAAATGAATGAAAATGACTAATGGAAATTAAAACTAGCATAAATTATTGAACAATAATTATTTTTAAGTTATTTTTTCTACATTAATAAAATGTAACAAATTAAAATGGAAATTTAATAATAAACAATAATAAATAAACATTAGTGAAATAAATGCTGTAAAGATGCCATGCACTAACTAATACAGCCATTTTTCTCAAAATAACTTCAGTAAATAGCCTTTAGCAAAGCGGTTTGCATGCGAATGTGACATCCATAAATGCACAATTAAAAAAAGAAGAGAGGGATTCCAGAAGCGCCATGATCAGATCAGTTTAAGTGGCCTTAAACAATCAAAACAGAATGAAAAACTTTGTCTATCATGTAAATCAAGTAATATGTTTTAATATATTTAATTATTTTAAATAAATCAAACTAAATTTAAATATATATATATAATTAAACATATACAGAGGGAACTAATAAGATTAATAAAAATGACTAATGGAAATTAAAATGATACATTTTTAAACATGAATTAATTTTTTTTTCTACCTTAATAAAAATGGAACAAATTAAAACAAATTTATTAATAAACAATAATAAATAAACATTAGTGTAAAATAAATGCTGTTAAAACGCAATGCACTAACTAATACAGCCATTTATCTTAAAATACCTTTAGTAAATAGCCTTTATCAAATAGTTTGCATGCAATATGTTAATTTAAACCAAACTAAATTAAAAAAGAATACAATTAATAGCCTTTATCAAAGCAGTTTACATGCAAATGTGATATCCATATATGCACAATTACAAAAAGAAGAGAAAGATTCCAGAAGCACCGCGATCAGATCAGTCTAAGTGGCCTTATATACATAGATTTCTCCCGGAGGATGATGGAAACAAATCATCCTCATTGACTCTAAAGGGCTTTATGGATGTAAAAAGGTTTTTTTTCCCCTCTTCTTCTGGAGTTGTGCAGATTAGATGAGCTCTGCGCTGCTCTTCATAATGTGCCTTTAGCTGAGAGGGCGCTGAGGCCAGACAGTGGCAGCACAGGATAGTCACACTTCATTAAAGATAAGAGCTCTCACCCCTGCGTTTGAGCAGATCCTTAACTCACTGTGACCCAACCCCTGCTGGGTCACAACCTGATCACACTCTCAGCACGCAGGTTCAGGAGGTCAGGCTTCTGTTTGCAGGACACACTGGCCTGTCTGCTCGTCTGAAGTTTCCCTGAGATCACAAAGAGAGTTTTGTACAAACCCAAGGTCGTAATTCTTCAAAAACACGCATAAATCTATTGTGAACAGAGTGTAATGCATACGAGGCATGACTTTTAAATGACAAATGCATTTTAAGAAGCTGCAAAGAGAGTCTATGTGCATTTACAGTTGATGGTAGAATTATTAGCCCTCCCTGTATATTTTTTTCCCCCATTTTCTGTTTGAAGATTTTTTTTTTTAACACATTTTTGCAACACAGGCTCATTGTGAAAACGTAGTCCCATGTACGTTTCTGGAGACCGCACATTATGTAGACAGAGGTATGTATGGCTGCGTTTCATTATTATTATTTTTTTTATGAACGCGATGGGGTGGTATGATGCAGTTCCTTTTTGCGCTTACCAGCTGACCGCTTACATCTGTGTGGACGACTTTCCCCCTGCAATCCATTTGTCCTGTTAGCTCGCCGCGTTCGTCGGCGGACTTGAGACACAGAGAAGAGTTGACCATAGCTTTTTCCATCCAGCTATCTTTATTCGCATTTTGGATATGCGCATAAAAAACGGTTGATGGAAACGCCATGATGCGCATGAGTTTTGAAAATGTGCATAAAAAATGTATGCGCATAACTGAGTACAGGCCCGGATTAAGAATTCAGAGGCCCCTGGGCACAATGTCTTGTAGGGCCCCCTACCTGGCCACACCCCTATAGTTAAATAAAAAAAATAAGATAATTAAAAAAAAATAAAATTAATCTATAATGTATTGCTCACGTTTTTAAAATAAATGATATTCAGTACATATATTTGTAGTCTACAAATATTTAACTTATTTTTAAAACATTTAATGCATACTTTAAAAGAAAAAAATACTAATAAAACTAGTGAAAATTAATATATTTTAATGTACTTGTTCAAGTTCACTAAAGCAGTACTAAAATACTGTATATATTTAAGGCTATTTTTAATGTATAACTTCTAAAAACTTGTAACGCTTGTGATTTGGATATAACACCTTCCAATCTAGTTCTATGAATCTGAGTCTTCCATAATACACACACTTATTAATGATTTCTGCTTGTCTTCCTCGTTGGCAAAATCTGATATATATTGGGGGGAAAAAAGTGTATGTCAGATGCTGGATTCGAACCGGGTTCATGATCGATCGTGTCAAAACATGTTGCCATGCACTTTATGAGCTACACCACTCACGCTGTTAGTTTCGCTCTTTAGTTATGTTGTCACTGTCAATCAAACAGTAATGGGCTGGAATCTCTCAACTAGCTTATTCCAATAAGGTGTGCTATTTGCACTTAGCCAAAATAGACACTCCAAAATTAGCATTTTTTTTCCCCCTCCCCTGGGCCTGTGCCCATAATGCCCATTGGTTAATCCGGCCCTGACTGAGTAGGATAAACTTTTTATTCGATAAGAAAAGATGCGCATAAACTGCGATGAAACACTTTCACCGCATAAATTCCGGTATGCGCATTAAAAAAGGTCATGTGATTTTGTTATAATAGATCATGTGATGATAAAAATGTGTGTGAATGGACAAACCAGCAGGCTGAACACATCGTAAAACATCTGAAATGTTGTTTTGGTCATTGTAAAACGCCTTACCGTTTCAGTAGTTGTGTTATTATATTATTAATGACCTCCAGAATCAAGAGCGTCTGTGCTCCGCATCTGACACCTTCAAACGCCACCGCACTTTCACTGTGTGTCAGGATTGCCTTCTGAGGCACAAGTCATTTATTAAATGACAAAAAGATTGACACAGCTTCTCCTACTGCAGCAAATTACGTTTTTACTGTTGATGTTTGGCGCCAGTTAATTAGGAAGTGACGATTTTGTCCACTTTGGCTGCATTATTCGCACGTCTTTTATACGATAATCCAGTGATGCGCATAAAGTTTATTCGCATTTTTAGATGGAAGGATAGCTCATGATGACGGGGTGCGAGTCCGGTGAAGAGCGGTTTTAGAAAGCAGGTAAGACAAAAAGTCAAAAAAATAAAATAAACCAGTAAATAAGAGGGTGAGAATGTGGTAAAATCTGAAAATGTGGTAAAAAAGAGACGAAGGCTTTTATTTTTTCTGGATTGCTTTTTTGAAAATGGTTGGGTTTAGGGAAGTGTGTGGGTGGATCAATCGATAAATTTTTGATTGGGATTAGGAAAGGAGGAGGGTGGGTCAGTCGATTGGTTAGTCAGTCAGTCGACAGCAGCCTCTGGTGGGTTTACACAAGAACAGCAGGCGCGATTGTCACTTGCGAGAGATATTTTAGATCTTAAAGTGTACACAGCGGCCTCTCATGGATTCACGAAAACAAAAAGTGCAAAAATACATACCTCCCGGGACGTATTTCGCGGCCTCCAGAAACATACATGGGACTACGTTTTCAGAATGAGCCTTGTGAACATAAATGTTTTAAATAACTCATTTTTAATAACTGATTTCTTTATATTAGCCATGATGACAGTACATAATATTTGACTAGATATTTTTAAGATACTAGTATTCAGCTTAAAGTGACAGTTAAAGGCTTAACTAGGTTATTTAGGTTAAGTTATAGGGTAGTTAGGCAAGTCTAGTGAGGGTTTGTTCTGTAGACAATTGAAAATAAATATTGCTTAAAGGTGCTAAAAATATTTACTTTAAAATAGTTTAAAAAAATTAAAACTGCTTTTATTCTAGTCGAAATAAAACAAATAAGACTTTCTCCAGAAGAAAAAAATATTATAGGAAATACTGCGAAAAATTCCTGAATCTATTAAACATAATTTGGGAAATATTAAACAAAGGAGGGGTAATAATGTTAACTGTTCATGAGTCTATAAGTCTGCTTAAAGTTCAATCTAAGTTTATTTGTATAGTGCTTCACACAATATATAGTTTTAAAGCAGCTTCACAAAAGATCATCATTACAGTCAAAATCAGAAAAGTATATAGGGTTGGCAGTATGTAAATGTATTAAACCTTCAGTTATACAGTAGGAATAATAATGCATGTGAAGTGTGTTAAGAATTTGTTGTCCTCGAAGATCTTGGATGGTTGGCATCATCTTTTCAAGTTCTCGTAGGGTTGGCCATATCTCTTCACATTGCTCTTCTTCTTTGTTATGTCACAAAAAAGTTTTGTTTTTTTCTAGGGAAGAAAAATTATATTGCTATTGGGGGTTAATAATATTGACCTTAAACTGGTTTTAAACCTCTTAAAAACCTAAATAAAACAAATTAAGACTTTCTTAAGAAGAAAAAATATAATGGGAAATTCTGTAAAAAATTCCTTGATTTATTAATTGTCATTTGAAAAATACTTGAAAAGGAAAAAAAAAAAATCACAGGATGGCGAATCATTTGGACCTCAACTGTACATGCATTAAAACAATACACTAAGTGCATTTTCATCATTATACCTGTTAAAGTATTAGACCTGTTAAACATTTTGTAAGCAAAACTGATCCTGCAGAAGCCTACAAAGAGAAAAAAAACCCTGAGTACATTAGCATTTTTAAATCACCATGCATTGCATACTCTCATGTTTTCATTTCAATGTCATATTGTATGTATGGACGACACAAAGGTGTTCTTATCGGATAATTGTTTTTACACCAGGAAAAAAAACTGAATAGAATGGGTTCATTTTTAAGAAAATTGCAATTTTAACCCACCACAAGGATGTCAAAAGGGGTAATCAGGAACCCAGCAGGGTCTTAATTTGGGTCAATAGATCTTGATATCAGTCTAATTTCCATGGTATTCTGTGTAGAGAAATGACTCCTTTACCTGCTGCAGTATGTTCTTGAAACACTAAAGACCAGCTTCAGGTAGATTTATAGGTCCTTTTCATATTGCCGTATTTAAAGTAAATTTGCATCATTGAAGCCATTCATTGGAAAGTGGCATGGAAAGCACGTTTCCACCCATACATTCGAAAGATTCCCAAAGTATTTACAGAAGGATCTTATCAAACAGTAATGAAAAACATCACTTAAGGAACACAATGAACACCCCAAATTGCTATTTTATTTAAGTTTTTCTTGTAATTTAAAAAGTTTTTATTTTAATTTTTATACATTTGTTGATGAGAATATTTGCAGAAAGTATTAATAAAAAGTATTAATATGAAATATATCAACACTTCTCTCTTATTCTGTTCTATATGTAAATAATAAGTATGTCAGAATAAAAGTGTTATTTAATTTTTTCATAAGTGCATCTGTTGTGCTGATTGACAGTGGACCACATTTTTACTCATTTTTGTGGCTTTTCTTTTCACGAAATTTATTTGCAACATTATTGTAGACACTTTTCCCTGGTTTTTAGGCTTAAGCCCTAAAATAGAAGTCTGAGCTGTTTCAATAGAAAGCAACTCACACTGACTGATCTTAAAATACATTAGTGCCAATGTTTAGTCTCAAGATGGACATCAATAAGGATTTTCTAAGTGCATTTATAAAAATTACTTAAATGTTCTACTGATAACTGAGCAATGCACTGTAAAAAATGCTGGGTTCCACACAATCGATATGTGTTGGGACAACATGAGTTAGGTTAACTTGATAGTTTTGACAAATTTAAGTGCATTGAGCATAAAGCAATTAAGTTGTCCCCCCCAAAAAAAATGTGTAGTTTGTCAAACATAATTGTTTGAGCGTATAGCCTAATTCTGATTTAATCTAGGCCAGTATAGGAAACCAGGCCTTTTTTTACATTCAAATCTTTCTATGTATGTAAAATCACTTTTAGATATGTAATTGAACGTCTCGTCTTTGATCCAGATATTAAACATGTATACATATACCTCAATTAACAGAAATGTAATCAAAAACTACACTGTAAAAAAAAAAAAATCTGTAATTATACAGTTTATTTCTGGCAGTTGGGGTGTCGGAAATAAAATAATGGATATTAAATCACAGAAATTTCCTTAAATTTATATTTGTGGTAAATTTATGTAATGTAACATCCGTTATTTACGGTAAATGTCTGTAATTTAATGGCTAGAAATAATTTTTATTTATTTTTTTTACAGTGTACAACATTTCTAATCATAATAGTTTTAATAACTCATTTCTAATCACTGATTTATTTTATCTTTGCCATGATCACAGTAAATAATATTTGACTAGATATTTTTAAAGACACTTCTATACCGCTTAAAGGGACATTTAAAAGCTTAACTATGCTATTTAGGCTGGTTAGGGTAATTAGACAAGTTATTGTATAGTGATAATTTGTTCTGTAGACTATCAGATTTTTTTTTATAAAGGGGCTAATAATATTGACCTTAAAATGGTCTTTTAAAAATTAAAAACTGCTGTTATTCTAACCGAAATAAAACTTTTTCCGGAAGAAAAAATATTATCAGACATACTGTAAAAAATTTCCTTGCTCTGTTAAACATAATTTGGGAAATATTTAAAAAAGAAAAAAAATCAAAGGGGGCTAATAATTCTGACTTACACTGGATATGCACTCCCGGGTTACTCTCAGGTCATTTTAGCTAGTGTAAATACTATGATATTGCTTTTAAAAAAAGCAAGTTCTCAAACTAATCTGGATTGTTGGGCTCTTCTGGTAATAAAAGGTGCTTTTAATGGAGCGTAATGTTGCTGTGGGCCAAAAGGTCAATATCTGTGCTTCATGTCTTTGCACATTCTGAGGATTATTAGCGTAGGGCATTGCCTTTTTGACTTGTAAAGCTATATTGGATTCTGTGGGTGATTTTCTACAATCACTTACAGCAAAATATGCGCTACTTTCGCATCACAGTCTAAAAGAAGCGTATTTAGATTTGAACATATTAAAGCGAGATTCATTTGAAATATCTTTGTATTTGAATGACAAAGACAGGTGACACGTCTGCTTTTAGGTGATAAGGCGTTTTGGCAGTGCAGGGGACTATCTTTTCAACTGCTGTTTACCAATAAGTGTCTAAGACGTCTGCCGCTCGCCTTGATCGGCCCCCACATTCCTCTTCTCCTTTAGGAGTCCCTCAGACGCGAGCGGTTCTTCTCCTTCGCTGCAATCCATCTCTGCAATCCAGCAGGCCTCCTACTGCGCCTCCTCTAAAGCCTGTCAGAGGGGGAGTCTGCAGCTAGCGCTTCTGCTTCCAGGCATGTAAGTACGTACTCATGTCTTCCTTAGAAACTTTGTTTGCTTAGAAGTCGCAACATCTACTTTTTTACAACTACACTGGCCAAACTCCAAAACAAAGTGAAGATGGGATGTGATGCATGTTGCAACACAAATGGCTTTACTGATGTGGGTCTTATGAAAGTATTGCATGATTCTTGTGAAGGGTGAAAATAAGTTATGTAATCTAATAGCGACACTTTAGTTTAAGTACCAATTCCCACTATTAACTAGTGTAAATTGATTCACAGGTGTTTTCTGTTTATTTACAGTTGGGAATTTTATTATGGGTTGTTGATCTTTGTCGAATTTTGATGTTGAAAATTCAACTCTATAGTTTAAATGAAATAATACAATGTATAAGTAATAATATATAGAGAAATAAGTCTGTAAAATAGTAGAACATGGAAAGAAAACATAGACCCAGACAGTATATCACATTACACTATTAAAATGGTAATAAAAGTCACTTTTCAAGGTTAAAAGTTGTTGGAAGAAAGATCAAGGTTGCTTAATGTAATTCATTCATTTTCTTTTCGGCTTATTCCCTTTATTAATCTGGGCTCACCACAGCAGAATGATCCGCCAACTTATCCAGCATTTGTTCTACACAGCGGATGCCCTTCCAGCTGCAACCCATCTCTGGAAAACATCCATACACAATCATTCACACACATACACTACGGACAATTTAGCCTACCCAATTCAACTGTAGCCCATGTCTTTGGACTTGTGGGGGAAACCGGAGCACCCGGAGGAAACCCACGCAACCACGGGGAGAACATGCAAACTCCACACAGAAATGCCAACTGACCCAGCCGGGGCTCGAATCAGCGACCTTCTTGTTGTGTTGTACTCACTACGCCACCGTGGCGCCCGCTTAATGTAATTAAAAAGCATAAATAAATGGGAAAAAAAAAAAAAATGATTCACAAAATACTGAAAACTGCCAATTTACATGTATTTTTGCAGTGCTGCTATTAGATTGATTGATTGATTTTATTTGACAATTTTAACAAAATATACAAACAAGTCCAGTTAGACTAATTCATGCATATTTTAATAACTATCGAGGATAAAATACACAAAAAAAAACACAGGCTTATTTCCATTGTGGTCCTCGATATTCTTAAAAAATGGACGAGCAAATCATAAATGGAGTGCAAACATCATCAGCTCAAACAACTCTACACAACAAAACTCCTCAACTTCAACTGTAAAACAACCATTTCCTAATTTCCCTTCTAAAAACGCTCTCAAATTGAATCGCTTTAAAAATTCCAGGCAAAACATTTCAAGCAACAGAGCTGGTACACAAAAAAGAATTTCTACCTTATTCACTTAAATCTACAGGGATAAATACCCCTGCAACTTGCTCTTGTAGAATGACAGTGCACCTCACTAACTAAAATATAATAGTCAAGGAAATATTTAGGTACCGTTTTCTTTAAAATCTTAAACACCATCACTAATAAAAAAAAATCACCCTTTTTTTTATTAGATATTGCTTTTTTCTTAGTGCATATACACTCACTGGCCACCTTATTAGGTATACCTGTCCGACTGCTCGTTAACGCAAATTTCTAATCAGCCAATCACAACTCATTTGGATGGGCTACAGCAGCAGAAGACCACACCGGGTGGCACTCCTGACAGTTAAAAACGGGAAACTGAGGCTACAATTCACACAGCCTCACCAAAATTGGACAATAGAAGATTGGAAAAACGTTGCCTGGTCTGATGAGTCTCCATTTCTGCTGCCACATTCGGATGGTAGGATCAGAATTTGGCATCAACAACGTGAAAGCATGGATCCATCCTGCCTTGTATCAATGGTTCAGGCTGCTGGTGGTGGTGTAATGGTGGAGGGGATATTTTCTTGGGACACTTTGGGCCTTTTAGTACCAACTGAGCATCGTGTCAACATCACAGCCTACCCGAGTACTGTTGCTGACCACTGATTTGATGATTTCCTGAACATAAAAATGAGTTTACTCAAATGGCCTCCACAGTCGTCAGATCTCAATCCAATAGAGCACATTTGGGATGTGGTAGATGGGAGATTCTCATCATGGATGTGCAGCCGACAAATCTGCAGCAATTGCGTGATGCTATCGTGTCAATATGGACCAAAGACTCTGAGGAATATTTCCTGTGCTTTGCTGAATCTATGTTCTGCAGGCAAAAGTGGGTCCAACCTGGCACTAGTAAGGTGTACCTAATAAAGTGGCCAGTGACTGTTTGAACTCATTCTGCATGCCCCAATCATAAACCTAAATGCTACTACTACCTTAATAACTAATAAATATGCAGCTAATTATGAATGTATTGAGATAAAAGTTTGTTTGTATAGAATTGTGCCTTGAAATAAAGTGTGACAGATCAAACTTATAATGGATGAAGAAAAATTTAATTAATAGATACATATTTGTTTATAGATATTGCTTTAATTCCCAGAGAGTGCACAAACTAAAATCTGAAATAAAAACGTGTGCCTTGAATAAGTGGCTTTGAATGAAGTACATGAAAATTTAGTATTTTAATAAAGTGGCATTGAGGCGATTGAGTTTTGGACAAGCACCAAATTTTTGTATTATAGATATTCTGCCGAAATTGATCTGTTAGTTCATGCAGAATCAATCAATGCATGTTTAAGGGTTTAAATTATATTCACAATTTATCTCCTCTTATACATAATAAAAGTATTAAAAATAATAATGTTATAGTAGAGAATCATCATTCTAAGCCATAATAATATTATTTTAATATCACTATTATTGTGCAGAAATTGATCTATTCGTTCATGCAGAGTTGTCAATGCATATATTAGGGTTTAAATTAATTTTACAATTGTCTCTCCTCATAATAATAATAATAATAATAATAATAATAATATTAATAATAATGGTAATAATGGTAATAATGGTAATAATGATAATAATAATAATAATAATAATAATAATAATAACAATAACAATAATAATAATAATAATAATAATAATAATAAAAGTAGTATTAAAAATAATAATGTTATAGTAGAGAATTATAATTCTAAGCCATAATAACATTATTTCAATATCACTATTCTTGTGCAGAAATTGATCTGTTAGTTCATGCAGAATCAACCAATGCTTATATTAGGGTTTAAATTATATTCACAATTGCATCTGCTCATATAAATAATAATAATAATAATAATAATTATTATTATTATTATTATTATTATTATTATTATTATTATTATTATAGTATTAAAAATAATAATGTTATAGTAGAGAATTATAATTCTAAGCCATAACAATATTATTTTAATATCACTATTATTGTGCAGAAATTGATCTATTCGTTCATGAAGAATTAACCAATGCATATATTAGGGTTTAAATTATATTCACAATTGCCTCTGCTCATAATAATAATAATAATAATAATAATAATAATAACAATAATAATAATAATAATAATAATAATAATAATAATAATAGTAATCATAATAATAATAATAGTAATGATAGTAATCGTAATAATAATAGTAATATTAGTAATAATAATGATGATGATAATAATAATAATGATAATAATAATAATGATGATAATAGTATTAAAAATAATAATGTTATAGTAGAGAATTATAATTCTATGCAATAATAATATTATTTTAATATCACTATTATTGTGCAGAAATTGATCTGTTAGTTCATGCAGAATCAACCAATGCTTATATTAGGGTTTAAATTATATTCACAATTGCCTCTGTTCATAATAATAATAATAATAATAATAATAATAGTAATAGTAGTAGTAGTAGTAGTAATAGTAGTAGTAGTAGTAGTAGTAGTTGTAGTATTAAAACAATAATGTTATAGTAGAGAATATAATTATAGGCCATAAAAATATTATTTTAATATCACTATTATTGTTTTCTGTTTGTATATCGTTCAATTTAATTTTAATTTTTTTTTTATTTTGTTTTGCAGGTTTTCTTTAAAATTTGAGATTTTAATATATTTTATTATACATTTCTATATTGCTTTAAGTTATTTTTAGATTTCAGATATACGTTTAGTGTCAACTTCACTGTAATAACACTGGCCAACACTGATATAATCTGTAAACTGTAACATTGTTTTAAACATTGCTGTTATCTGTGTTTAAAACTTTAGAGCGGGGTGGCCATCAACATTTGTGCTAGCGTTCCTGATTCAGTTTTTGATATACTTATCTCCATCTTGGCTCTGTAAGACTTTAATATTTCCTCGTGTGTGTGATCTGTATGCGCGTCTCGTGTCTCATCTCTCCTAGTGGGAGAAACTGTGAAGTTAAACAAGCTGCGACCCTGTCCACACACACAACTCTTAACACACTTTCCCTCTCTCCGTCTGATAAAATAATTCAGCTTGGGAAGCAATAACACATTGTGATAATTCTCAGCAGATGTGAGCATGCCTTAGCAAGTTAACAAGAGTCCGTGGGGAGTGTGGACAGCGTGAAGGAGAGAGGAAGAGGCCTAACAGGCTGCGGTTTTGTACCGGCTTCCCCAGCACTTCTCAAACCTGCCAGCAAAGTCTGGAGCTCATCCAGTGTCTACATACACACACGACACATCCAGCACAGGCTACCCTAGAGATCCCCGGGGTGAGAAAATGACCACAGAATAGGGGTTAATTAGAAGAAAGTATGTGTATGTTCACATTAAGCATATTACTTCTGCATGCTCAGGTTTTAAATAACAATTCTTAATGTAAATATTAAGGGAATATTCAAATTTATCATTTATATTTTATGCACATATATGGGGTGCCATGGTGGCGTAGTGGGTAGCACGTTCACCTCACAGCAAGAAGGTCGCTGGGTCAGTGGGCATTTCTGTGTGGAGTTTGCATGTTTTCCCCGTGATCGCGTGGGTTTCCTCCGGGAGCTCCGGTTTCCCCCACAAGTCCAAAGACATGTGGTATAGGTGAATTGGGTGAGCTAAATTGTCCGTAGTGTATGAGTGTGAATTAGTTGGCGGTTCATTCTGCTGTGGTGACCCAAGATTAATCAAGGGACTAAGCTGAAGATGAATGAATGAATGTATTTATGCACATATATGAATATGCAGGGGTGGACTCAAGTGAAATTACCATTACTTGCTAAATATGTAGTGCAAGTAGACTAAAAGTATCTGTTGTTAACATTACTCAAAGTATGAGTAAAAAGTAGAGCTGTTAAAAGTACTCAAGAGTAATGAGTAGTGAGTATTACGCTGTAAAAAGCTGATGTGTTTACATGTTATTTGTGCTTGTGTGTGTGTAAACGTAACATTCTGTAGCGCATCTAGTTATTGCCCAGCAGGCACACAACGTCCAGGGGCGCTGCTAAGGGGGGGAAAGTTAGGACGATTCTAAGGGCCCATGCACTCTAGGGGCCCACAGAGATCTGCTTTATAATTAATAACAGTACTGTAATGTAATATAAATGATGAATGTATCTCTAAATTACAAGTAAAACAATTTATTAGAAATAAAAAATACGGCTTATATCTGCCCCTCGTGTCTGTCACTGTCAAATTGCACCCCCCCCCTCCTTTCACTGTATGGTTCAGTCCGTCAGTAGAGGGAGGAGAGTTGATGCTTTGAGTCTGATCGTCAGGTAAACTGTCAAAGCAGCGATGTCCTCGAGGTTAACATCAGCTGCGTCCCAAATCGCATACTTATGCACTATTCTACGCCATTTTGTAGTATGAATAGTGTAAGTAGTGCGTTCACACTGAAAACTCTAACAATAATAAGTGCACTTTAATTACCCAGATGATGCACTCAGCATCATTTATGGGTCTCGGCTTATTTATGGGTCTCATTGTAATATAATTTTGTGTCTTAGTGATTTTTGTCACTGTTCCAGTGTATTGCACATTGTATGAGACACTAGTGCAGTACTGTTATTTAAATAGTTACACATTTGGTGTTTTGTGTGTTTAGAAATGAACAATTTCCAGTGAATATTTGATTACTGTTCCTTTTTTTGTACTACATTTACATTTGAACAATAAATCATCTGCTAGCTCCAGTCATGGCCGTTCTCTTACTGAATACTGATAAGTAGTGGACAAAATCAATAATAAAATGCATACGTCAGTATAACTGCATTGCAGACAAAGAGTTTGGATAGCTAGCTTGGTAGTAGGGGGCCTTTCCTCATATTTTTTCATGGGGCCCAAAATTGCTAGCGGCGCCCCTGACAACGTCATAAGACATTCATATGAGGTTAGACTTAGATCATGACGTCAGGTGACCAAAATTCAATGTCTAGCCAGTGTGTAAGTACAACGTTATTTTGACGTTCAATAATGACGTCAAATGACGTTGATATTTGGTCGATTTTAGGCTGTGTTGGAAAGTGACCAAAATCCAACGTCGAGACAACATCTTAAACCAACGTCATATTGACGTCAAATACTGACATTTATTCATCAGGTATGGCAACCAAAATCCAACGTCTGATAGACGTCATAGTGGTAACATCCACACAACGTCAAGCACAACGTCAAGCTGAACATCATTATACGTTGATATATGGTTGGTTTTAGGTTGGACATTGACCTTGGCCTGACATTGAGTTCTGATGTCAACCTGATTTTCATTTCCAAACAAAATGCAGCGTCCCCGTGACGTTAGGGTACAAGGTCAATCTGACGTCATGTTAACATCTTGTGCCTGCTGGGTGTTTAAGGCCATTTGGGTCATCATACAGTAAACATCCGTCATCTTCTCATCAGTGACATGCAAAAGCCTTAAACTTTTTGTTCAAATGTAAATAAAAGCTGATCAATATTTTTTCCCCACAATGATATCTCTTGTACATCATCTTGCTATCTTTTATGAGAAGCCTGCTGTGCCATTTAGGTAAAAAAAAAAAAAAAAACTTTCTGGTTAAACAAAAGTAACTTTAAGTCAGAGTTTACCAGGGACATGAATAATTCAGGACTTTGACTGCATTATTTATTTATTTTATTTATGTTTTGGTGTGGATGACTTCAGAAACACCAGATAACACTAAACAAACATTAGGCAATATTGAAAAACTAGCCAAATTTCTGAAAACATGGACTGACAGCTGGAAAAGTTATGTCTTTAATGTTGTAAATTAAATCTATGATAATGAACATGTACTGCTTAGATTTCAGACTCCAGATTAATGTGGAATAAGTATCACGCAAAGGCAAGCGTTTATTTTCCTTTATCAAGAGCTGCTTAATTCACTTAAATAGCGGCCTAACGCAACCAGGTGAACAAATAGATGCGCTCTGTGCTGTTTTAGAGCATGTTTGCAACATATTTTGTGGCACAGTTGGCTTACATTGCCTACTAGTGGACACATATTTACTTACACATCACGTGCGCTTTTTTCCGTGAACGTTGCCAAAGCAGGTATAAAGATCTTGCGTGCGTTTTTGCTTTTTTCCAGCATTTGGAAGTTTAAATAATGCACAATAATTCATTTTTAGACTATTAGCTTGTCATTTGTCGCATAATAAAATGCCCTTGTTTTAAGCATTGTATTTGTTTTATTAGCTTTTTCTTTTGGATTCGTTGTGTCTTTTTTGATCTTGTTTCCCTTTTAATTATTATTATTGCTCTGTTAGTGACATTTAAGCTGAAATATATTCCCTAAATAATCGACTCAAATGGTTACCTATAAATTATCCACGCTCAAGTCAACCGGATATTAACTTTAAAGTTTCGTGTTTTCATAACATTATCCATGACATCACTTTTGAGTGTCTGTGGAAAGAAATCTGAGCATATTACTGCCATATCATTGCCTTTACTTTTCTAAAACGAACTAACACAAGATCTGCATAGATAATGGCACAGAAATAGATAAGTTAAACAGCTAGGCTACTACAGAATTCAAAACAGATATGCTTTCTAATAAATTTGAGTGCACATACACACAATCTCTATAAACAAAATGTTATGATCTTTCGTTATTAATGCAGAACCCTAAAAATATATATATATTTTCTATTGGCGTTGATTGTTTTATAAAAACAACATTTAACATAATAGAACCTTTCCGTTGCATAAAAGGACAACTATACAATTTGGGTTGTCGTAAAAATCATAGGTTAAAAATGAGTAATTTCAATTTAATTGCAATAATTTACCCAACAATTTATTTGTCCATGTTTGACTCAATACAACAACCCATTATTTTAGAGTGTGGTGTAGGACTTCTTATTATGAAAGCGTTGTTCATAATGAAAACATGGTTCTTTAACTTTTCATTAAAATATCATTTGTGGAAGCCACAAAAAGGTTTATTTTTTGCCATCGCTTCGGGAAAACCCGTCTTTTAATGTTGTCATCTTAGTGATCCTGAAGAGTCAATTGATGAGGGAAAATTAATAGGGAGAGAGTGATGCTATAGTGTTTTTGTACAGTTTTTCAATGTGTGAAAACGCCATTTTTCTCCAGCTAAACCTTTAGCTGCATGCTATTGTTATTGAAAGTTATCAATATGCTGCACCTATCAGAGCCGCGCGCAGTTCACCAGACCCGGACACTGAGCGTCAGAGCTCCGCTGCCGGGCACCAGGTCCTTTCCTACCGGCGCATCTGCATGTGAAATCGCCATTTCACCCCGCCACACTCCCTAATTGTTGTAAAAATTATTTGTGAAATTGCTTTCCACCAGGAGTGTTCGCCACGGCAATTTCCACACAATCTCAGCGCGCGGCGGTCCCACAGAGCTGAACACGCGCACAGCCATTCAACCTAAAGAATCTGGAGGATTTTTTTTTCTATCATATGCGCAGAAAAACAGCTGAAGCGACTTACAGACTTAAAATAAAGTCTGAAGTAAAATAACAAGCGTTTTTACAACCATAAAGAATATTTAACTATTAAAACATTTGTAGATCATCTGGAGTTTCAAAGTAAGCTTTAACTAACACAGATCTGAAGACCTTTGAAACATTAACTTTTTGCATCTCTAAAGCATATTCTAAAATAAAAAAAAATAAATGGAAAAACACCAAAGAGGGATTTTATAGTGAAGGTTTTGTTTCCTTTTAGTCAATAGTACAAAAAAAGACATTTTCTTGCATTGAAGAATGAGTCGTTATATGTAATGTGATGGTTCCTGAACTCAAGGAGCTGGAGAAAAAAAAACATGCAAAATCTTTTATTTGATGTATACGTTATTTACTGTCTATTAATGTTACTATGAAATATTTAAATAAACCCTTTAATTGAACCCTTTGAAATTGCCTACGACTAATATCCATATTGATTCATGTTTGTGAAGTGTGTTAGCCAAAACATCTTCATTAGTTCTTGTGCATCATCAGGGCCCTTTTAACCTTAATCTCGTGTAGGTGTGTTGAAATTTCCGATACGTTCTTGTTATCTTTGTTTTTCTTTACACAGAAAATAGCATAAAATCACATTTAAAAAAATTTTTTCCATGATACAACAATACAAATTCATAGACATTCTTCGTGTATCTTTTTTCTTTTTTTAAATAATTACAATAAACAATTCAATGCATCTATAAATAAAATGTTATAAGCACAAAGGCCAAGTTCATGATTACAATTTTAAAAGTCAAACATTTTCCTATTGATATTGAATATATAGGCAAAATGTGTTAATGTTTTGTTTTTATATTTCAGTGGCTAATAGATAATAATGATAATATAATAATAATAATAATAATAATAATAATAATAATAACAATAATAATGATAATAATGATGATAATAATGATAATAATGATAATAATATGCATTGTTATATCGATAGCATTATGTAATTTTAATATGTGTTTGAAAGAGAATGTCGTGTAAATGTCTCCCTGTAGTCCAGAAGAGTCCAAAGCATTAAACTGACGTTTCAGTTCAAATGAGAGATGAATGAAAACTCCTTGTAACATTTCCTGTGTTGATTTAGAGAGAGAGTGGGAGGGTTGTGTGTGTGTTTTCTGCAAAGTTCCTCCGGATTGGACGCCTGGTCTTGGGCTTCACCCTTTCTCTCCATGGAGAATAAAAGAGTGCTGGAGAGCCTATCGTAACGCGCGCTTCCTCCTCCCACTATGTGCGCCAAAGTTGGCCACTTAAACTCCTCTCAGCCTGCAAAAAGGAGCTGTAATCAAAACTAGCAGAACCTCTCACTAATATTTACTCACAGTTGATTCAGAGCACATTTCATGCTTTACTCTGCTCTTTTGTTTTTGGGTGTCCACTGAAAGAATCTGACTTTTTTTCCCTCCTGGCATTGTGCACTGCAGTGTATGCGTGTTTGGATTTCTTTTGAAATTTTTGGGACTTGTTACAGTTTTCAAGCCGCAAACAAACAACACTGGAGCTTTTTGTGTGATTGATTAATAATTATAAGTAAGAGTTTAAATTGTTTGGGAGTAGCTGGAATGGCTACTTTACCAGGAACAGTTCCTCGAATGATGCGGCCAGCACCAGGCCAGAACTACCCACGAACCGGATTCCCATTAGAAGGTACGAAATTCAATATTATTTCTAATACATATATATTTTAATGCTGTATTTACAGTTGTAGTTTTAACATACTGACAGGTTTTACTTTTTAGTTATTTTCAAGTATTGTCAAACTCTATTACGCGGAGGAAATAGAGGCTTAAAAAGTAGAAAAATCGACTTAGATTAATTACTAGTAGTTATGAAATCAATAATTCGATAATTGGCCGTTTTTAATATCTCCCAGAGTCATTTGTTAAATGTGCATCGCTGTATTTGCATTTCCCGGCGCGTATTAAATGGGAAACTCTTTCCTAGATCGGGTGAATTCGTGCTTAAGAGCAGTTTGACGAAATCCTTCCAACCCACGAATCCTGCAATCTGTGGGATTTACTGAAGTATCTCGCAACACTGAAAGGAAATAAAACACACAGCTGAGAGCTGGCTCAACGCATCACACTAATATTTGTGTAGCATGACTGGGAATAATCGAGGTTTAAAGTGGCACATCTTTAGAGCCTCTTGAATGGCAATTAGTGTCCTCGAGTGTTACATCCTCGTCAGATAGATCGATAGTAAAGAAGGATTCTTTTTAGGAAAAAAGAAAACGTGTGAGATTGCTGGATTAATTCTGCAGGCTTTGGTTAATCATTATTCGCATCTTTCTATATTAAGCCTGCAGCAGGAATAGTTTCAAAATCTTGATCACTTGATAAATGATATTATATGATAAGATGTGATTAATCAAATTGACAGCATGCACATGTTTTAGTGACAAAGCCTGGAGGACTCGGGAAATGTTTAATTCGGAGAAATATAAAATTATATACACATTTTATATTTTATTTTACGCTGCGTAAATCAAATACGCAATCGCAAGCTGTTTGCATTTAAAAAATACAAACTCCACAGGTAAAATATGTCATTTAAAGTGTTACAAGTTTTATTTTACTGGTTTACGTTTTTTAACATACTTTTCGGGCCTGGATATTTTTCCACAGTCTCAACACCTCTCGGTCAAGGTCGAGTCAATCAACTCGGTGGAGTTTTCATCAACGGAAGGCCTCTGCCAAATCATATTCGACACAAGATAGTGGAAATGGCCCATCACGGTATCCGACCCTGTGTGATCTCCAGACAGCTGCGGGTCTCACACGGCTGCGTGTCCAAAATCCTCTGCCGGTACCAAGAGACCGGGTCTATCCGTCCGGGTGCTATTGGTGGAAGCAAACCGAGGGTGAGTGAACGATTTAGCTTATATATAAATAAAATATATATATATACACACACATAAAAATATTAATAGCTATAAATTCAATTGTTTTAAATATTATAACTGCGTTTTAAAATCTAAAACACAACGCACGCTTATCCGTCTGTGTTTCTTCTTTCTTCTCAACATTTGCGGTTCCGACCTAAAGCAAGTTGCAACACCCGACGTTGAAAAGAGAATTGAGGAGTACAAACGTGAGAATCCAGGAATGTTCAGCTGGGAAATCCGGGATAAGTTGCTGAAGGACGGGGTGTGTGACAGAGGCACGGTTCCTTCAGGTGAGGCCTCTTCCGGTAAGCACAAATTCTTTATTATTAACGTACAGAGGACTTAAAACACTTTACTTTAAAAATATAAAATTCCATTTAATCTTCTGTGAGTAAATAAGTAATTTTACACTTGAAAAAATAGCATGTTTTAGTAGATATACCCCTTATTTTTGCAACGCGTGAGTAGTTTAGCTGTTCTCTGTGTGTGTGCGAGACTTCCGATTCATAGCTTTTAAATATCTAGAAGAATAAAGTGCTCTTATGTTACAAATAAGGCGGATATAAATTGATATATCTATAAATAATTATGTGATTGTGAATTTATATTGTGATTTTAAGCGTTAATGTGTTTTTTTTAATCTCTCTTTATAGTTAGCTCCATTAGTCGGGTTTTGAGAGCTCGTTTTGGCAAGAAAGATGACGATGACGAGTGTGATAAAAAAGATGAAGACGGAGAAAAGAAAACCAAGCACAGCATCGACGGGATTCTCGGGGATAAAGGTCAGAGGCCTTTAAACTTTATATCTTTGTGGGTGCAAGGGAACGTGATGTGTAAATATGCGCGTACACAAGGTGTTTATTAAAACTGCGAGGTGCGGATCCGCCGACAGATCGTGATGGACTGGTGCTATAATTGCTGCTGTTGTTGCAATTGATATTTCATTAGGTTGTTATTTGAAAGGGACAGATGCTGCAGTCCTTCATTCTCGCCAGGGGGAATCTGTGCGCCCCTTTGGAAAAATGGCACAAATCGCTCTCATTATTCATGCTGCTAGCTGTTCGGTACTTACTCAATTATTTATGTGAGTCCTGACGTCAGGTATTTAGCCTGGTAAATTAATTTGTGTGACACATTCCATTTCCCTCTCGTTTTAACGACTCCCTAAACGACAACTGACAGTTTGACCCATTTGAGAATCGATGTCAGTTTAAGCAACTACATTATTCAGGACATGTGGAGTCTGTGGAGGTGACTTGTTTTGCCAACATTTTGCATTTGTGATTTAAAAAAATATATATTTAAAATATTATTAATAATAATAATAATAATAATAGCAAATAATAATCAAAAACAAAACAAAAATTGTTGTAAAATATTTTAATTAAATTGAATAATCTGAAAATGTATTACAGGCTATTAAAAATACTATATATAATTTTTTTAAATACTAAACTGTAATTAAAATGTAATACAGTTCAAAACAATTCAATTTCTGTGTTTTCCCATTTAGATATATATAAATATGTCGGGTCTCAACTAATTTTCGCGTTTTTCTAAACTTAGTTATGAACAATCTCGATTTAAGCCTTTGTAACCTTTAGACTGAGACACAAAGGAGAAAGGGCTCTGGAGCCGGGCTGCAAAAAGAGCAACTGGACCGGTGACCCCTATTCAAAGATCCCCGAAAAGAAGGGAAAACTTGTACAAAGGGAAGTATAAAAAAAGAAAGGCAGATAAATTATTCAGTGCTCCCTGCTGCTAGATAGTTTTGTAATATGAAGGAGCGTTTACAATTGTAAGCTCAACATTTCATGGTGCAAAACGGCGTCTTTTGTGCGGGTTTAGTTGCGCGTAACTGCGCAGTTGGTTTAAGACAAAGTAAAAAGCGTTTAGATTTACACATACATGACAGTTTTTGGTTTAAAAATAAGGATATTTTAGGACGAATTAATTAATGTGTTCAATATAAATGTAAGTGATTTTAATTTGTGTTTTGCAAACGTTGCGCTAAGGTTGCCTCATTCTAATTTAAATACGCATTTATACACGCTGCAAAATATCATGCTAGTTTTTAAACACATGCATGGAAAAAAATGTTCATTCTGTTGCTCTTCACTGGTTGTGCTTATTATTTTGTTGGGAATGTTTTGAGTGCGTCATCTCTGCGTTAATGAGTCTATAAATCTGTCATTTCTACTGTCTCATCTTCGGCACAACACAGAATTCACTGTTACATTCTTTGAAGGGATTCTTTAAGTTTACCATCCGGATAACATTTAATAATGTTAAGACTTATTAGAGCTGCAGTTTGTTGAATGGGCGTCTGTGTTGCTGAGGAGTGTAATAGCTCGGAGGCACCGGTAAGAAACACACTGATCCCCCAACCGCTCTCTCGCCGGGGTTTCGCGCACAAACGTAATGTAGAAGAGCTTTTAAGCCCTGATTAAACTGAGCCCCTTTATTTCTTTTCACTTTCATCTCTAAACGGCTCACACTGACTCGCCCAGGGCGTAAATTCATGAGATTTGCAGTTTATTTTATATCATCTGTTATTTATTTATTTATTTATTTATTGTCTGTCAACTTTTTGCAATATGCAAAATGTGTTATTTATTTATTTTTGCATGTGCACATAAGGCGTTTTATTGAATGTGTTTACGAGGTGTTAACGCAATTGCTAGCTAGTTAATCAGAAAAGATTAACCTCACATGTTTTGGCATACGGCGGTTCATTCCGCTGTGGCGACCCCGGATTAATAAAGGGACTAAGCCGAGAAGAAAATGAATGAATGAATGTTTTGGCATACAAATTAGCCTATACGCATACTTTATTTTAGATTTGTAATTATTTATTTTACATGTGTTTACTATGCCTTAAGCTTATAAATAACTTGATATTTTATTATTATTATTTATTTATTTATTTATTTATTTATTTATTTATTTATTTATTTATTTATTTATTTATTTATTTTTTATTTGGCATACACACGACATCAACATTTCTCCTTTTATACACACACACACACACACACACACACACACACACACGACATAAACCTCGCTTAACCCCCGAGCAGATCTTAGGTGTCTAACCTTAATGGCTCAAAATGACTTCCACATTTAGTTTCGTGGCCATTACAATAATAATAATCTTGTGCACCTGCCATCCTCGTTACGGAAATAAAAAATATGATGAGCGACAGCAGAGTTAGCGAAAACCTGCCAAACATAATTAGTCTTTAATGGGTTACAGCCCCGCGTCTGACAGCTCACCTGGTGCTCTTTTTGTCTGCAGGAGCATAAGTTAAACACGACCACGCGTCCGTTTGTGAGAGTGGCACTGGACACTTCAGCAAATCTGTGGATTACCTGAGGTTTTCAGACTAATCAAACAGACTTCAGTCAGGGGTTTAGGAGTGTTGTTATGGGATAATGGCAATAAAAGAAACTGTAGGCGAGATGGCTGCAGTCTCCGTTAAATTTCATACGGCATCTGAATGATTTTTAGAAGAAAACACAAATATATTTTCACTGATGAAATATTTATCCTGATATAAAGCATAATGAGTAGCACGTTCGCCTCACAGCAAGAAGGTCACTGGTTCGAGCCTGTGTGGAGTTTGCATGTTCTCCCCGTGGTTGCGTGGGTTTCCTCCGGGTGCTCCCCAAAAGTCCAAAGACGTGGTACAGGTGAATTGGCTAGGCTAAACTGTACGTAGTGTGTGAGTGCGAATGAGTGTGTATGGATGTTTCCCAGAGATGGGTTGCAGCTGGTTGGGCATCCGCTGCATAAAACAAATGCTGCATAAGTTGGCGGTTCATTCCGCAGTGGCGACCCCGGATTAATAAAGGGACTAAGCCGAAAAGAAAATGAAATTAATGAATAAAGCACGAGGGAAATACTTTATAGTATTGGCTCTCTAGACGCGCACCAGCAGGCCGTATTTTCTCACATTTATATAAAAATAAAGCAGATACTCTCCAGCCTAAAGCCGCACTGAAAGAGAAGCATAGGGAGACGTTTTAAACAAATCCATCTGGAATAGAATATGTTACAGGGACTCGGAGAGAGAGAGAGAGGAAGATTAAGTGAAAGTAAGGGGAAGTTATTTAGCTATTAATATTTTTTCTCCTCAGGCGTCGAGAGTGACTCCATCTGCACTTTCTTGCAGCTATTTTGGCTGGGCTGAAATTGTGGGAGACCCAAATGTTGGGCAGAGATAACATAACCATCAGAGTGTGGACCATCACTGCATTAAACACGGATTAACCTCTTCTCTCCCGTCACCCTGTCTCAACACAGCTCGAGAATTTGACTGGCGAGGGTTTTTCTTTAGTGTGTAGACTCCAGGGTTTCATCTCGAAATGAACACTCGAGAAGCAACAACAATCGATTTTTAAAATAATATTTTACTTGCATTTTTTTAGATTTACATATACATTTTTTCCTCTACTCTGGTATTAAGCATTTTTGTTGACAGGGATAATAAGTTGAACAGATTTAAGCTCATAATAACATTACACTGCAGCTACTGATTATGGACGCTTGCGTCCGTTTCGCCATTACAGTGCTCATTACTTAAAGTCCCGATAAAGGCACTTCTAATTCCTGGAACCAATCAAATTTACCGAACCAGATGCAATTGACCATGATTTGTATTCAAGCATTAGTGATGAACATTTTAAAAAGCCATCTATCTATCTATCTATCTATCTATCTGTCTGTCTGTCTGTCTGTCTGTCTGTCTGTCTGTCTGTCTGTCTGTCTGTCTGTCTGTCTGTCTGTCTGTCTGTCTGTCTATCTATATTATGATTGTTGATTTGTCCTTTTGTTTCATATCTCTTTCTATAGTTTTTCTAATATTATTTAGAATATTAACCTTTTCATTCAAAGCTTGTAAAGACTTGTGCGTAATTAAACATTCATTCATTCATTCATTTTCTTTTCGGCTTAGTCCCTTTATTAATCCGGGGTCGCCACAGCGGAATGAACCGCCGTAATTAAACAATATTAAGAAATTCTGCTGTTGATCCGGCTACCAAAATGCAAAAATGGCTGATATTTTAATGTGGCTTTCGTTGAATCCGCTTTAATGCCTAATTGGCCTCCATACAGGGATTATAGATTAGTTTACAACGTGTCGCATGACCTGTGAACTCCCGACAGGGCCTGAATTTGTCAAGATGTGAGTCTCGGAGATGTTAAAAATGAAGCAAAACGGGTAAAGATGATGTGAATGACGGCTAAGACAGTTAAAGGAAATTGAGAGGCTTATGATCTTTGATCCGCGGATGTCTTTTGCTCATCAAAAACACTTGAGAGCACTGCTGTACAAAGCGACTTCATATTACCGCCTGACTGTTCATTAAATGCGGTTTGCCATCTGGGACGGTGTAAATCTCAGCACAGATGTTAGGGAGAATATCATTCTTTCATATCTGAGAAAAGTCTTGTAATGGTGCGGTTTTCGCTCCCCTGCTGGAAATTCTGGAGTGCGCGGAAGACTTTTACTCTCATGAACGCTATTTCATTATCTGCTTCTGCTAATAGCCAGAGAGGATTTCATTTTTCAACTTTTCAAGGGCTTTGGAGGCCAGATGTAATGCATGAATCACGCATAATGTACTGAGTAGATGTGTGCGTGGATCTTTATGCGTAATTCCTTACTCGGAATGGGTATTGTATTTGGTGCGCTCTTATCTGGTTAATGTTTGTAATGGGGTCTTAAATACACAATTGATTTTGACATGTAAATTGTCATTTCCGTTTTAGCCATTTGATTTGTGAGGGCGGGTCACACTTGACACACACAAGCTGCGTGTGCTCTTTCTCTCCTCTCTCTCTCACTCTCTCTGTGTGTGTATGTGTGTAAGGAGGGAGTCTGTATGCATCCAAAACAGTGCGCAATCATGCTGATTTTGTTTCGTTCCGACGCATGAACCATTAAAACCAGTGCTTTCTTGTTGCTATAATTATTTACTAAAATTATCTACAGATATATACATTTTTATGGGGCTTACAAGGTGATTGTGCTGAAAAAACAAACAAACAAACAAACAAACAAACAAACAAACACAAAATAGTTTTTGTGTTCCGCAATCAGAGCGCAACAATATGCGCACTTAGTATTTACGATTGCGTCTTTTTCATTCAAAATGCTCTGTCAAGTTATCATGTCAGAGCCATATTTATACATTCATAAACTGTAGGTTAGTTTATGCCAAAGAGATGATAAAACTACAATTGTTAATAGTGTAAAACTACATTTGCTCTCTCTGTTGTCTTTTACGCATTTGTCTGGAATCATTACGCACTCTTTTTCCTGTCGCCGTCGTGTGGATTTAACTAATGGAGCGTTTCAGTCCCGTTGGTCGGTGTTTTAAAGATCCGTTCAAGTAGCTTTTAGGGAACAATGGAGGATCCCGGGATGCGGTAAATGGCAGTGACCGGTAACCTCTCTCACACTTGGGCAGGTCATCGCGCTTCAGTAAGCACAGCTTATAGAGCCCAGAATCACCTCTGAGAAAGTCATCTCAGCAACAAGTGATACGCTGAATTTATAGAATTGGAAAATGCACTGAGAGATGAACAGTAATCTGCAGAAAGATTGTTGGGTTGCGTTTAATAGAAGCAGCAGCTATGCTTGTCTAAAGAATGTGAGATTTGAATAAAAACGAAAGCGATATATCAATAATAATATTTATTGTTTTTATTATAATTGTGGTTATTGCCATTAAATTATTTATTTATTTTGAAACAGTCTTTCATATAAATGTATTATTATTATTATTATTATTATTATTATTATTATTATTATTATTA
>CAIGQQ010031610.1:715864-726256 GCA_903798035.1 Danio albolineatus
ATTATTATTATTATTATTATTATTATTATTATTATTATTATTATTATGTTTATCGTTATTATTATTGTTATTATTATTATTTTTGTTGTTGTTGTTGTTGTTGTTGTTGTTGTTGTTGTTGTTGTTGTTGTTGTTATTATTATTATTATTATTTTACAGACCGTTTCAATCCTTGAACAGTTCCTGAAACAGTTCCTGCTTGTCATCAAACTTTTTCGGAATTATAACAAGAGGTGATTCAGTCACATCAAATGTTAATGAAGCTGTCATAATATTTTCTATTATTATCAATATGTGAACCCTTTTGGTTTTTCAGATGCTATGGAAATTAAAAATACAAAACTGGAACTAGATTAGGACAATTGTTATTGTTTACATCCCTCAAAATGATCTATATTCCAATGCAATCTTGAGCTGATCTGGATCCAGCTTTGTTTGTGCATTGTGAACATATTTAAGTGTGCATTCTCACACTTTTTTTGTTTGCGTCTGAATGTGTGTGTTTTTCTCCTTTGGAATAAGATATGAAGTGATGCTCGGATCATCCTCTCACTTTTGAATGGAGGAAGAATCAATTGTCTCCTGCCCCTTTATGGAAAGCATTTTGTTCTTTTAATTGAATGCTGCCTCTCTTTTTTTTTTCTTTCTGTGTTGGGCCTAAGACTCCTCTGAAGTCTAACAGCCCTCTCTCTCTATTGTCAGACAAACTGCTCCTAAAAGGAAAGAAAGAAAAGAGCAGAAGAAAAAAAGAACTCTGTTATTTTCTGTCTTGAGATTCAGCACACGGGCTATTCAGGCCAGTTGATGAACTCCTTCAAAAAGTTTATTAAGGGTATGAAAACAATGCGGACTAAAGCCTTTGGGCTCGCGGGCAGACAGTTTATAAACTAGCGGCCATTGTGCCTCCAAGGCAGATGCATGAATACTTTTGAATGGGGGCTTCAAACTGACACGATGGGGCTGGACAGCAGCCTGTTTAGTGAAGAGGCTTGTGGAAGAGACGGGCTCAGTGTGTTGTCTGCATTAATGTACATCTGTAGGGACTGGGGGTGAATCCCCACTCCAGCACACTCAGATGGGAGACACACATTCACTGAGCTGATTGTCCCTCCATCCCTTTGGGAGTTTGTTTTTTGCTCTTTATGTTTGATTAGGAGAACTAAGTCGATGCCAGTGAAGTCTTAAATGTCATGGAGGTTGTATTGTTAGATAATGCTTAACAGTTACGAAAGCTTGATACTTAAAAGGATAGTTCACCCAATAATACAAATTACCTCGTTTACTCTCCCTCATGTGGTTCTAAACTTTTATATTTTCTCTTTAAACATATTTTTGGAAGATATTTTGAAGAATGCTGATTGCTGGAACATGTTGATTCCGTATATCATGAAAAAAAATCTATGGAAGTCAATGGGTGCCAGCTACCAGCATTTTTCTAAATATCTTCTTTTGTGTTCAACAGAAGAAAGAAATTTAAGGTTTTGAACAAGTGGAGGATGAGGAATCGATTGACAGAATGTTCATGAATGTCTCAGTAAGAAAGTTTTGCATGAGCTTGCTTACTGAGACTACTATACTGAAAATTAATATTTGATTTAATTACATATACTATAATATGCTTATAAATAAATTAACTTGATTGTGCATTACAAGTAATGTTTAGTTAGATGCTTGCCATTTTTGTTGTTGTTGTTTCTTGCAGTCATGTACAAGTTGTACAAGTTTATATTGCAGAATATCTTGGTATTTGTTATGCTGCTAATGACCAAACTGATCTCAAACATTATTGTTTTTTATTTTATTTATTTATTTATTTCATTCGATTTTTTTTGTTAAACTTTTTTTTTTCTTAAATGTTTTTTTTTTACAAGTTTTCTTCACAAAATATCATAGTATTTGCTACGACACTAATGAAAATACCCTTAAAATGTTCTCCTCTTTTATTTGAGATTCTAATTAAATTAATTTTGCCAGTTTTATATCAATTAACAAACTATGAATAATACTAAAAGTAAATGTTATTTAAAATGTTTTTTGATGACCATTTAGATTTTTAAGTCATGTTTTTTTTTTTGTCGCACTTCATTTAAGGTACAGTTCTCAATATTTATAAACAGTTAACTAAGATGTTCACCTCAATAAACTCCTAATTTGCTGCTTAATAATAGTTGTTACGGTAGTAGTTGGGTTTAGGTATTAGGCACGATTAGGGATCTAGAATAATATCATGCAAAATATGTACTTTTATTTATTTTATACTTTGTGTACTAGTTATACATAAATTTTACTAGTTAATAGTAAGAATTGGTACTTTAACTAAAGTCTTTCTTTTGTTTTGTTATATATATTTTTTCAAAATCCTTAAAATGAGCATTTACATGTTTAAATCTTTAGTCTAATGTGTCTTCACCCCATTACTGATGTCAAATAACCTTTTTAAGTCACATTTAATACTTTTGTGGTTATTGCAAGACTGCATTATGAAGCATGGACACCAAACATGCATCCAAAATCTTCTGTAAGCCTTTCACTTTTTGTATACAGACTGTAGAGTAAAGCGTATGGTTAGTAATCAAAAGCGCTCTTAATCGTGCCAGTTTCGAGGTGACCCCTGAAATATGTACTTTTATTTATTTCATACTTCATTTATGCTTTTTATTGACTACTTTTAAGTACAAATAATCAGTCAATATCCTAATAACAGACAGATAATAAGCCGCAGTGAGAATTGGAACTAAACTAAAGTGTTACTCCTTTGTTTTAGTTTTAGTTTTATTTTTTAAATCCTAAACATGAGCATTTACATGTTTAAATAGTCTAATGTGTCTTCACTCATTTACTGACTTCAAATAACCTTTTTTTGGTCACATTTATTACTTGTGTTGTGTTTGCAAGAAGCATATATTATGAGGAATAGACACCAAACATCCATCCAAAATCTTTCAAATGTCTTTTACTTATTATATATTAGACTGTAGAGTAAAGTGTAAAAAAAAGGATTATGTCAACAATTAAAATCCATAAAATATACGGTGCAGTGGGTGCAATCTCGTAAAACCGATAACGTTGCTACCATATTTTTTACGGTAAAGTTCTGGCAACCACAGCTGCCGTTTTTTTACCGTAAAATTTACGGTTTAATTTTTAAAGTGTATGGTTAGTAATTATAAAGCGCTTGTAATCGTGCCAGTTTCGAGGTGATCTGCATCAGTGTCACAAACACCTTTTGAAATATGTACTTTTATTTATTTTAATGCTTTTATGCTTTTATTTGACTGCTTTTAAGTACAAATAATCAGTCAATATCCTAATAACAGACAGATAATAAGGCGCAGTGAGAATTGGAACTAAGCTAATGTGTTACCCTTTTGTTTTAGTTTTTTTTTCTTTAAAATTCTAAAACTGCGCAGGTTTACAGCCTGTAAATAGTCTGAGGTGTCTTCACCCCATGCACTATTGATGTCAAACAACTTTTTTTTGTCTCATTTATTACTTTTGTGGTGTTTGCAAGACTGCAATATGAAGCATGGACAACAAACATGCATCTAAATTCTTCCTTTTTATATATCGGGCTGTAAAATGCATGCACTGAAAAAAAAAAGATTCATTGGATGTACAAAATCTTTTTAAGGTAAGTGGTTGCAATCAATTTGCATGGCCCAAAAAAAAAAAAAAAAAAAGGATGATTCTCAGCCCATATGAATTGTTTGCAACCACTTACCTTAAAAATTTGTTGTATCGTGTCAGTTTCGAGGTGATCTGCATCAGTCCTCAGTGGCACAAACGCTCCGCTCTGGCAGGTGTCAACATTAGCAACACAATTGGCTCTCGAAGCCCAAGCACAGCGAGACGGCTAACTTTAACTGCGTGCGATGCCATGAAAAGAGCACCATGAAGAGGTTATGGAGGGGAGGAGGGAGATTATGCTTTGAGACAGCTATTAGCAGGGATGAGGCTTTTCTAAACAAACAGCGCAGTGAAAGAAATCCAAGAACAGATCAATAATGTGTTAGTTTTCCAGCCTAAGCCATGATAGATCTCGAGTACCCATTTTTTTATGATTATTGTTTTTTCATTCTCTTTAGAGTTGTTGTTTGTGATATTATAGGTATTGACAATCCAATTTGGGTGCAGATCACTAGAAGCGTACTGTTTTTTTGAAATCTATCTGATTATTTGAATGCACTTTTGGTGTTTATTGTATTTCAGGTAACACTTTAGTTTAAACACACTGAAAAAAAGGATGTCTGCAAAATTGTTGCTAACAATTTATATGGTTTGATTTTAATCAAACTAATTAAGTTTAGTAATGTTCAACCTAATTTGTTTGTTTAAATTCAACCCAAATAAATTGTTTGCAAGTGCAACCACTTAACTTAAAAGAATTGAGTAAATCCAAGGAATCATATTTGAATAATTGTTTTCAGTGTATCAATTCTCAATATTAACTATTATCTGCTTATTTTTAAGATATTGGGTGTTTATTTGTACTATTAAAGTATGTATTTTATATTATCTTATTATTCGTACCTAATAAAGTACCTGCATAAACCTAACTACTACCTTAATAAGTAAAATAAAAGGAAGTGTGACTGAAAAATTAGACAACATAAAAGTACTACAGTGTAAAATTTTCTGGCAAGGATAAACAAATACTAGATTAAAACTTCCCTTTTCTAATTTCCTTTGCTTTTCTGTAGTCAGCTTACTGTAATGTTGTTTTCTACAACATGAGACCTGTTGCATGTTGGTGCGTGCACAGAATTGTTTAATTTTTTGTTAAAATTTTCAGAGTTTGGCGTTATATGGCTCATAGACTTTCCAGGTTGATCTCATTTCTTTATAATGTACCACATTCTAACAGTTACTGTAGATGTTTTGACGTAATAAAAGATCTGTTCAGGTAATTTATTCTTGCAAAATAAGTTACTACTGACTTGGCTTCTGCCGGTATCAAATGTCCTCGTTGCGATTAATTCCTGATGCTTTTATCATGAAATACGGTATAACTACCGTATTGACATAAACTACAAAAAAATATTACTTTAACAGGTAAAAACCAAAATAAATACTCCTAGATATGTTCAGAGTAAATAAATGTTTGAAACAACCAACTTGAAAAAGAATGTTAATAATACACTGTGGAAAGAAATTACTGTAAAATTTATAGCAACTTACTGGGAAAGTTGGTTGACTGTAAATTTACAAGCTCACTGCAATTACAATTGGGCTGTATTTTTACATTACAATTGCAATTAGTAATTTAAAGTGTGCATGTAAATTTACTGTATTTTTGTTGACCAAAATTGCCTGTAAGTTACTGTAAATTTTACAATAAATTGTAATTATTAATTTACAGTGAGCTTGTAAATTTAAAGTCTTACTAGCAAACAAAACTGGCACTAAGTTACTGTAAATTTTAGAGTAAATTGTAATTGTTAGTGCATGTTACTGTAAATTTTACAACAAATTGTAATTATTTATTTACAGTGTGCTTGTAAATGTACAGTTGCCAAAATTGCCAGTAAGTTACTGTAAATTTTATAGTAAATTGTAATTAGTTTAAAGCGTGCCTGTAAATTTACAGTCTTTCTGGCGACCAAACTTGGCAGTAACATACTGAAAATTTTACAATAAATTGTAATTATTCATCATGTACAGTTTTACTGTGGACCAAAATTGTCAGTAAGTTACTGTACATTTTACAGTAAATGAAAAATTACAGTTTACTAGAAAATTTACTGTAACTTACTACCAATCTTGGTCGCCAGTAACATACCGTGAATTTTTACAGTAATTAGTTAAAAGTGTGCTTGTAAATTTACATTCTTTCTGGTGACCAAAATTGGCAGTAAGATACTGTAAATTTTACGGTAAATGAATTGTTGCAATTTATTGTAAAACTACAGTAACTTACTGGCAATTTGGCCACCAGTAAGATACTGCAAATTTACAGTAAATTATAATTATTAGTTTAAAGTGTGCTTGTAAATTTACAGTTTTACTGGTGACCAAAATCGCACATACTGTAAATTTTACAATAAGTTGTAATTATTAATTTACAGTGTACTTGTAATATATAAAATTGCCAGTAAGTTACTTTAAGTTTTACAGTATTTTTTAATGCATTAAAATCGACAGTGAGAAATAGCCATATGTTAAAATTACTTTACAAAATACAACAAAACAATTATGCATTTTGTTTTAAATGCATTATTAGGGATTAACTAAGAAATTAACATAACAATATCACAATATTAATACTTGCATCATTACATAATCTACTGATGTTAACAAATATAACCTTACTATACAGAGTTAACAAGCAAAAGGCCCATAAAAGTCTGAATTTTTAACGTCGTTGGCCAGATTAACATGAAGGTTTGAAAAGAAATTACCTATTAGATATTTAAGCATTTTGTGCTGAACAACCAATGGCAATACAACAATCTGAATATTTCTAAAAGGCACTCTAAAAGTTTCAATGATAATTAACTATTCACATTATTTTGAAGTGCCCACGATTGTGCAAGTTCATTATCACAAACATATTGAATTATTCAACACCGGCACATATCTAATGCTGACATTTTAGAAGCAAGAAACACAAGCAAAGTGAGCAGATCGACTACTTTAATTTTTTTCATATTCAGCACTCTCACTATACTATAATAAAAAAAGTTCTGTTCTCGGTCAGTCAAAATGAAGTCAGCAGATCTTCTCATTCTTTACGATATCAGTTTTATATCAGTAAGGGAATGGGTTGACATCAGGGTTGCGTTCTCATGTATGTGCTCGTGCTGACAAGAAAAACAAGGTTTCCAAAAGCCATTTATCTATCTATCTGTGTTCGTCTGGTAGATCTCGACCGTGCCATTGGAAAAGGACAAGAGTGCTCAGTGCTCTGTAGCAGTTCCCATGGGGTTTAGACTCGATGTTTTTCCTAGAGCGAAGGCAATTTTGCTTTAATTGGTTGTTTTAGACTGCTTTCTTGTCACACACTCAGGATAGCTCTCTGAAAACAAATAGAAAGGAAAAGTGTCTCTTGTTTTCTCCAGGGCTTCATGTGAAGCACTTCATCCAAAGTGAGGATTTTGATTGAATTGTGTGAATGCTGCTTCTTGATGGATGTCTCAGAGCTTTAGATATTCATTACAGCACAGGTAAAATGGAGGAATTCTCCGTGCATCTTTTTGTTTTCATAGAATCCAAAAAAAGAGATGTTTTTTTTATATGTTTTTGCTTCTGAGCTTTTAATTTGCATTGTTTATCGGAATAGTTTGTTTATATATGTGGTGTGGTTTGCAAGCTTGAATTCTTGCACGTTTAAAGACTTTATAATCAGTTCAATCCAGTTTAAATGCAGTGAAAGCATTGATAAAAGAGAAAAGTATCAGTTATTTTTTATGAAGATTGTTTCAAATTTTACTCGCACTGATTAAAGAGGAAGATTTAATAAGCAAAGGATTTTAATAAGCAAAGATGTTTTGATATTGTTGATCTAGTTTCATTTTCGTTGCTAAAACATACGTTGACTGCAACTTAAAAATCTCCCATTGACTATTCAGAGCAGAATTGTAGGTTGATTCATTCATTTATTTTTCTTCAGCTTAGTCTTTATTTAAGAGGTTGCCACAGCGGAATGAACCGATAACCATTCCAGCATATGTTTTATGCAATCGATGCTCTTCCCTCAGCAAGCCATTGCTGGGAAACACCCATACGCTCTCATATTCACACACACATACACTCATTCATTCATTTTCTTGTTGGCTTAGTCCCTTTATTAATCTGGGGTCTCCACAGCGGAATGAACCGCCAACTTATCCAGCATCACTGGGAAACATCCACACATTCTCATTCACTCTCATACACTACAGACAATTTAGCTCACCCAATTCCCCTATACCACATGTCTTTGGACTGTGGGGTAAACCGGAGCACCCGGAGGAAACCCACGCGAACAAGGGGAGAACATGCAAAAATGTTCTTCACACAGAAATGCCAAGGCTCAGCCGAGGCTCGAACCAGCAACCTTCTTGCTGTGGGGCACATGGCTTATTCTTAAAACACCAACACATTTTGTTAGGGTTAGGGTAAGGGTTAGGGTTAGGATTGCCTTGGATTGATTTTTGTTGTTTGCATTAATGAAACCTTATTGTAAAATGTGACCATATTCACTGTGCGCTACTTTTTTTTTAATGAATGAACCTCCTACAATTCTGCTCTGAAGAGTAAACAGTGGATTTGTAAATTGCAATCATTTTTAGCCACTAAAAAGAAACTAGACCAAGACCATCGAAACATTTTTTTTTTCCGCCCATCCTCCTCCGTCTGTCAACAAATCATTTTTTACCCCTATAAACAAAGCTGCGTATTTAAAAATGCCCCTTTATTTGGCTTGTTTGGCTTTGTTTTGATTGGATCTGGTGTCTCCTAAGATCTGTGTGGTCTATTATATTTGTGGTATATTTATATTCAGCCTTGTGAAAACATTCGGCACGTTGTGATTTCTTGACTGATAAATCACAAGGATTGGTTTGAAGTGAACGCCATGTTCAGTGACAGACAAACATAGGAGGGAAAAAAGCGTTAAAGTCTTTTTTTCACTACCAATGCTGAAAAAAATGATAACTATTTATTTAAATTGAACTGAAACAACACAATTCTTGTTTTTTTTGTCTATAACTTAATTGGGTCCCACTTTATATTAAGTGGTCTTAACTAATATGTACTTACACCGAAATTAATAATTCGTTACAATGTACTTATTGTGTAAATACATGTTTTACATTGTACTTATGGTTGATTAAATACCTGTATGTAATTAAATCTGTAATTAACTTCTGTAATTACATTTGTAAGTACACTGTTGACCATCCCTTACACATTAACCCACCCTTAAACCTACCGATACCACCAAACCTGTCCTTAACCCTACCCCAACCCAACTCAAGAGCACCACAAGTGTTCTCAATTATAATTATAATTATTATAAGCATTATAAACACAGCAAGTACATTGTATTTATTTTCTGATGCAAGCACATAGTAGTTCCGGCCACTTAATATAAAGTGGGACCCTTAATTGTTTTATGTTCAATCCACTTAAATTTGTAACAACTAAAAAGTTAACTTATTGACTTCATGTTGTCACAACACAGCAATGTTAATGTAACTGATTGTAGTAAGTTGATCTGGTTTTAGCTAATTATTTTTAGTTACACAAGGTTTAACTTCATATTTTTAGTCACTTTGACTAATGTACCTCAAAAAATTATCACATATTTTCTGCTTGCTCAAACTTCTTATTTAAAATGAGGTGCAACAACACAATTCTTAAGTTTTTTTGGGAAAACTTAATTGTTTAATGTTCAATCCACTTAAGTTTGTAAAAACAACTAAGTTAACTTAACAAAATAAAGGAACTGTGTATATTTTTGCAGTGAATAGCAGAAGAAAACACATTATCATAATACACTATAAACAATATCGTACTGCCTTTAATTGTTTAGTTAAATCAAATGACATTTTCTAGTCATCTCAACTCACACTATAAAAATAAGCTGGGATCCACACAATTTCTTCACTTTTACAAAATTAAGTAGGTTGTATGAGATAATATTAGTCTCATTATTATTTGCAGATGCATGCTCTGTCATCCACGTGCTCTATTAATGGTTTATATTCAGTTTTACATCCACAAATGAATGGCTTTCCACCAGAGTCTGTGAATTGTACACTTTACTTCCATTATAAATTACTGGTCTTAGCATGCAACTGACAGAGCATGCATTTGCAAATAACATTGATACTAATATCATCCCATAGGTTGAACACAAAACAATTAAGTTGTCCCAAAAAACCCTTAAGAATTATGTTGTTTCAACTCATTTTAAATAAGTAGTTTAAGCAAGCAGCAAATGCCTTTCTTTGAGTGTACATTAGTCAAAATGACTAAAAATTTTGAGTTAAACCTTGTGTAACTAAAAATAACCTGAATAACTCCTTACAATCAGTTGAATTAACATAAAAACATTTGTTGTCATGACTTTTTATCATGTTTTTTTACAGTGTAGAGCTAAATGTCAAAAAATAAAAATCCAAAATCCACCCCCCCTTCAATTGTCCCCGCCTGCCATACACATCAATGCTTTTCAATCCACTTAAATGTGTAAAAACGAATAAGTTAACTTAAGTCCTTCATGTTGTCCAAACACAAATCAATTAAGTTCGCTTAAACGCTTTTACAAAATTAAGTAGGTTGTATGAGATAATATTAGTCTCATTATTATTTGCAGATGCATGCTCTGTCATCCACGTGCTCTATTAATGGTTTATATTCAGTTTTACATCCACAAACGAATGGCTTTCCACCAGAGTCTGTGAATTG